>PVIA01009858.1:0-56897 GCA_004024845.1 Tonatia bakeri | reverse complement strand
CAACTTTTGAAGGGGCTTTACTGTAGGTATAGGTGAAGGAGAGCCAAGAAATTGGATGGTAGCTAAAGGTGGGTATGGATCCAAGCGAGAAAACTGTGAAGGTGGGAGAAATTATTCTGTTTGAAAGCTGGTGGCAATGACTTAGCCGAGAGGAAAACAGGGATGATGCAGGAAGGCAGGCAATTGCCCGCATGACTGGAGGGAACCGAGTGCCCGGACACAGGTCTGGGAGTGGGGGTGGGAGTGATGGTGGGAGTGTGTGGGCGTTTTCTCCTCCTGGCTTTCATTTCCCAGTGACATAAGGAGTAAGGGCATGGGCTGGAAGAAAGGACAGGAAGAGGGAGGTTTGAGGACAGACAAGAATTCTCCTCTGGGAGAACAGGACAGTCTCTGGACTAGGGACATTTTGTTCCACAGCCAGGAGCACTGAAGGCCTCTGAGTGTCAGCAGCCGTGAAAAGCGAGGGTGCCCAGGACTGTTAGAGTCCCTCTTTAAGGTTAGAGTTGCGTGCCCCTGAGAAGCAGGTGGTGAGCCCAGACACAACCAGGACTTCATCTCAGTTCTCCGTATGCCGGCCCGGCACCTTCATGTTGTAGCTTTTACAATTCCCTCAATAATGACAACGTGTCACCATTGTCATGATCAAAAAGCACTGTTCGCAACTAGGGTTGCCAGATTTACCCAATCAAAACACAGGACACCCAGTAAAATTTGCATTTCAGATACATAACAGAGTGTTTTTAGTATGAGTATGTCCCATGTGACATTGAGGCAATATTTAGGACACACTTGAACTAAAAAACTACTCGTTGTGCATCTGAAATGCAAATTTAATAGGTGCCCCTCATTTGACCCGGCATCCTTACTTGAGCCCACTCTCGGAAGATGCAAAGGGACAGCAGTCCCGGTTGCTGTTTCCCGCCAGGAGTTTTCGACCTGGCTAGAGACAGAAGGCAGTGTAAGGAGGTACGGAGCAGAGCAGGGCAGGCAGCACACGCCCCGTCCCGAGTGAGCAACATAAACAATAAACGCTACAGGGGTGCGGCAGAGTTGCCGAGAGAACCCCGACACAGAGGTGTCATGCCAAGAAAATGGGCTTCAAAGGTCCAGGCTCTGCCCAACTCCTGTCGACCCAAGTTCTGAATTTATGAGCCAGGCTGCGTCTCATCTTTCATCCCCAGCAGCCACCACGACACCGCGCGGAGGATCGGGGTACTCTAACTCCTCAGCAAGCACACACTATGGAATCGAGGAAGCCATCAGTGCATTAATGCCAGGAACATCATTTCCTCTTTCAGAAATCTGCTCTAGAAAACATGTTATCGGAGACCCAGTCTCGATACTCCTGCCAGCTCCGTGACATGCAGCAGATCATCTCCCACTACGAGGAGGAATTGGTACAGCTGCACTACGACCTGGAGCGGCAGAACAGCGAGCACAAGGTCCTTCTGGGCATCAAAACCCACCTGGAGAAGGAAATCGCCACCTACCGCCGGCTCCTCGAGGGGGAGAGCCAAGGGTAAGGAAGGCTGGCAGTGGTGGACGCAAAGGGCGTCCAGCTCCTGTGTGTACGTGCACCCACCTTATGTCCACCAGCGGGCATTGCTCTAGGGCAAAAAGGGTTGTGTTGAATTTCCCCTGAAGATACTTAGATCAGGTTGTATTTTGTTAAGTAGCAAGTGTGAATTAATCAGAGATTACTCCCAGGACTCTGAGATCTGAGGTCAACCGTTGAAATTGATGTATTAAAATCTCTGGAAAGAAACAACCAAGAAGGTCTGGTTCTAGCGTTTCCCAGTGGGTATGTATACAATTCAGGCCCCCCCAAAAAAGAAGAAGAAGGTTGGGGGCGGTATTTTAGCCCGACAGCAAGAAGAGATTCATAAGAGATTGAGGTATCTAGATGTTCAATGTTATTTCCGACTACCTCGGGAAATAACAATAGCTGTCCACAAAAGGGGCACATTTGTTCTATGACTAAGAGAAAGGGTTGTAAGTTTTTTAAAATACATACAGTCATCAAGAAGAAGCCCCAGGTCCAGACCCAGACCCTGGAGAGGACCCTGATGAAGAAAGGCACAGCTGGCAGGTGGCTAGGAGGATGGAAGTGGCTCCCAAGGCTTCTCTGAGCCCGGGGTGAGTGGCAGGTGGTACTCACTGCCTGCTGGGTCCAGGAGGGTTCTGTCATGCACTCATGACCTTGAGACCAATTCAGACAATCATCCTCATTAAAGAGGTACAGACTGACAAGCAGGCAAAGGAAACTAGTTCAGCTTAAGAAGTTTCTATGATTATTGCCAACACTAAAATGAGCGTTAATCTTTATCACTTTTATAGGACAATGGAGGATTCTAAGCTGAGTGTGAAAGGTAAGAAAAATTTTTCATTGTTTGAATCTATTTTTTAAAAATAAATCAGCATGTCTATCCACTCTGTAGTATTCATAATCTTTAGTGTTCTCCCGAATGTCCTGTGTTCAGTTTTTCTTTTACTCCTGAATGGCAAGGAATTTTTAATTAAATTAACAAATTAGATAAAACAGAACTAAGTGAGCTCTGAATATTGTCCTCAACAATATACATAAAAGCTCTTTGCAAGCAGTAAAGCAGATAAAAATAATCATTAATATTAGTACATCTTTCTCAAATAATGGGATGTTTACTAAGCTGCTTGGAGAATACAAGGAAATAATTTCACATAATTTCCCAACTACGTTCTGTTGACCATTAGTGTCCTGTGAGATTGTACTTGTGTGCTATGGAAGGCATGCTCCGTGACCAGACCAGGCTCACCCTCTCTGGGGAGAGCCGTGCTGTGATTCGGGGTGTTCAGGATGGAACAAGGGTTGAAAAGGCAGTTTTCAGTGAGGGAAAAGAACAAGAGAGAGAGAGAAACAACAATAATAGTCCTGCTCTGTGTAGCCCAGCGTTCCCACACACCTCTGACCTGAAAACTCCACTTTCTCAGAATGCCTTTAACATCTCACAGGAAAAATTCCGAGAACCCAGCCTGGAACGAGTGGCACTTTCTGATTAGTTTGTGGCAACAGTGTCCTAGGGCATTAGAGATTCCGAGAATCAGAGTTCAAGTGAGCGTCACAGGACAGCTGGCATGACGGCTGCCCCTCTGCAAGACGCCACAGGTGGTCCTTCAGCTGCTCCTTAGCCATGCCCAGGGGTGGGGGCCTCTTATTGGTGAGGAGACCCAACCTACTGTTGGAGAGTTTGATTGTATCCAAGTTTTCCCTGCACCTCTGTCAATGGATTCAGTTCTTCCCTCTGGTTTAGAGTCAGTCTGTCGATGGGTCAACAAAGCACTCATCCCACTGAGTCAACTCTTTGCACGCTGTGATCGTAATAAACACGACTGCCATCTTGCCATGCCCTACGTGGCATGCTGGCTAGATTGTAAAATGAGGTGCCCAGAACGGCGTGTAGTGCTCTCTGCGCCCACAGAATCTGTCAGGCAAGTGCTACAAGGCCCCGTGAGCAGCAAGGACCCCCGAGGGCTTGTGGTTGATGACTAGACCCTGTATTGGGCATGCCTAGGATGAAGGCCTTGACCTCTAAGACATGGCACTGACAAGGCACCTTCATCTCCTGGGGGTGGGAAGAGTGACCTCCCTTGGCGAGGTCCCTTTCACTCCAGCGGAGACAGCCGCACTGCCCAGGGACCCTGTGGGAGGCACGGGGGGCGTTGGGATGGCGGGGGAGCCTGGACGTGACTGCTTCATTGCTCTTCTCCTCAGCATCTGCAGCTCCGAAGATCAAGGCCATCACCCAGGAGAGCATCAATGGAAGGATCGTTTATTCTCAAGTGAACGAGATCCAGAAGTGCGCATGAGGCTAATAAAAGTTTCTGCCTGTTGTACAAACTCTTTTTCTGCCACAGACAGTCCGGGCCCCGACACCAGTGGGTGAGTCCTAAGAGGGGCCTTTGGCGTCATCAAACTCAGCAGCTTTTTCCTCTGTGACACTCTCACCAGACATTCCATAGGGATCTCAATCCACTGCTGATCTTTTTGAACCAGAATATGAGTTCACCAGCTTAAATCGTTACTTTCCTACTGCAGTAGTCTTCCAATTCCCATCATTGTGTATCTATTTTGTAGCCAATAAAGCTCTGTACCAACTGTATCCTGTCTTTTTTCTATCATAAGGCAAGATAAGACCCCGTGGTGTCCTCCTGACAAGGGACACTCGGAGCATTGTCCATAAAAGATCCAGGGGGACCTGAAGGCTTCGAACATGCCCTCAGCAGCCAAACACCCGGTAGAAGTGTCACCCGGCAGCCAGGCAACTTAGGGGACAAGACGTGGCTCGCAAGCTTCTGGAGACTTCTGCCAGCAGGAAGGCGGGGGGTGGGGGGACAGAGAAAGGGCGACTCGGAAAGCCTCATTAAGAAGGTGAGAGGACCCAAAATCGTTCTATATCTCACGTAACAATTGTTAATTACTTAATTTAAAAGCTTAGGGGCCTCAAAGAGTTAAAGCTGGAAAAGGGAATTCAGGGAAAAGAAAATTCTTGCTACAGATAGATGTAAGACCCGAAAGGGGAAGCGGCTCGTCGGGCGCCTGCCTGGCAGACACCCGGACCCAGAGTCGCACGCAGAGGTGTGGTAGCAGGTGAAGCACAGGGATCGTGTACCTCCGGCCTCCGGAGAGGATGCCGTCTTCTCAAACTGTCCCTGTGAGAGTCCTCGTTCCAAGGCTGGTACAGGGCAGCAATGCTGCCGAAAGGGAAGCTAGAAACCTATGTGTCCACCGACACACTGTCAGCGTGTTGGACTCGGAATTACAGGGCAGTAACATGTTGAGGGACCATAGGCACAGGCTAGTCAAACTCCCCTGTTTCACAAACAAACCGGGTCCCAGAGCCATGAAGGTGTTTACCCACACACTCACCGGGCTGCGTGGCTGCGTCTGGACCCAGCCCCCTGGGCTCTGCTACCAGCAGTTAAACTAAAAGTGGTGGGGGTGGGCAAACTAGTTCCACTGTCATCTACCACCTTGACAGTGTCCCCTACACTTTTTGTAGCTAAGTTTTGATACTCTTTTGGAAAGGAGCGCTTTTGATATTTTCTGAACTGAGCATCTGTAAAAACTGGATTAGTCTTCCCTTTAAGGCAATAATTGATGTTTCTGATGTTTCCGTCTATCAAGGTCCATCTACCTTGTCTGGTCCATTCGGGCTGCCTTAGCAGAATCCCACAGGTTGGGCGGCTTAGAAACTTCTTTCTCACAGTTCTGGAGGCTGGGAAGTCCAAGATCAAGGTGCCAGCACAGCTGCATTCGATGGAAGCCTGCTCCCTGGCCCCTACATGATGGACAGTGTTAAGGAGCTCTGTGTGTGTATCTGTGGGGTGGGGGCTCTGCTGCAGAAGCATAAATCCCGTTCATGTCTAAGCACCAGCCCCAGGCCTCACCTCCTAAAACCATCACCGTTGGGGGTTAGAATTTCAACATAGGAACAGGTGTTGGAAATGGAATTTTCAGACCCCAAAGTCTTTCACTAAGGAGAGAGAGACATAGGCACTACAAGTTGGATAGTTTTCTTTCCTTTACAGGTGGTCTTAAATAAATTACTTTACACAGACTACATAGAGATGGAGATTTTTAACAGCCCAGATTGTTTCAAATAATATAGCATAATACCATTACTTTGTGATAAAAATAGCACAATTGCAAAAATACCTTTTATGTACATTAGCAATTTTGTAGCATAGTTGCATTACACCTGTTTAGCCTTTCACAATAAAAAACGGATACTAAACAGTATCTTCTCAGTACGAGTGATTACCGGTGGGCCGGACAAATCCATACCTCCAGGACTCGCCTTTCAGTTCTCTCCCACATTTGCTCTGGACCTGGCCGTGTGGCTTGATTTGGGGACAGAAAACCAACAAGCACGACACAAGCAGAGGTTGATAAGCGTGCACACACTGAGGCTCATCCTCTCAGAAGGCTCCCTCCAGGAAGCTGGCTGTGACGTAAGTCCATTTGCCCCGAGACTAGCATGAAGGTCTAAGCCGGCCTCCGGAGAGGCCCCGTGAAGAAACACTGAAGAACGCAGCCAACGGCCGTCAATGCCGGTCAAGTCGTTCCAGTTGGAGCACAGACCGTCGAGCCAACCCCGCTGAAGGCCCGGACATCACAGAGCAGAGATAAGCCAGCCTCAGGGATCTCAATCCAAAAATCTGACCTATATAACTACAAACAAATAAAATGTGTTGTTGAAGCCAGTAAGTTTGGGGGTCATTTTTCATGTGGCAAGGGAGGAGCAAAACAAAGTATTAAAATATTAGAGTCCATTCCTTGCTCAGTGACAAGAGCCGATTTCAGGCTAGCCTGTGAGCACCCCGCTACACTTCCAACCAGGGTGTCAGTCAGTGTGGGGGGCGAGTCCTGCCGCTCCAGCTCGGAGAACACAGGCGCCCCTGCTCCCCAGGAGAGCAGGCCGGGCTGCCCAGGGACGTCCTTCTCCTTCCCGTCTGGGAGTTTCGCTTCCTCTTGACGCTGTCTGTCAGTTCCTCATTCCAGGGACACTAACGACTTCCCTATAAATATTTATGACTGCGGTATCACCCAGATCAGGAGTTTCGCTGAAAGGCGATCTGTCTGAATGAGGGAGATAAGCAAGGCTCTCCTCTCCTTCGCAAGGAACTGTGAGGCCTTTGCAGATTGAGATGATCGAGACCTCAAGACCGGCACGTAGCTCTCAGTTGTGATGTTTCCATTTGTAAGTCATTAAGACCCTTGGATGTTGTTCCTTCACTCCAGGTGCGCTTCTTCACAATCGTGTACTTTAAATGCTATGCTCATATATGGTCTTCAGTCCATAAATACTTCAAGGTTTTTGGTGTTTATATATCTATTTATCCCCTAAGTGGTGTGTTGCTGGCCATTCATGCACCATAAAAATGTCGACGTCCCTGACACACTACACGTTGGAGGTCGTTCCCACGTGTGACTCATTCTCCACCTAGTTTATTCTATTACAACACCTACGTGTCACCATCTTTCTAAAGAGGATTAAGGAGTTTCGGAAATAGATTTGCAGTTAGTCATGCAACAAGGGGAAAAGGTCGGTGTCTCTGTTGCTTCCCGATCGGACGACCCAGCCACGTGCAGGAGTTTCACTGCAGGACCTTGTGTGTTAGTCACACCAGCGCCAGGACTGTCCTGCTCCCCAAAACTGCTCTTTGAAATTCAAATTAGGAACCCTCTCATAAAATTATGTCACCCAACAAAAACTACAAGTTGATGTATGCTAATTTTTAAAGTATGCACACACCACATAGCACCCATGCATGGGACATACATACACACATGCACGAGAAGAAATTTTAACAGTAACTGTTTTGTTACTAATACCTGCATTCCAAACCTCACCTAACATTTGTCACAATATGCCAGGTATTATCATCTTCATTTTACAGTCGAGGAAACTGGGGCTCAAAGAGAGCGAATTAATTGACCTCTGATCGTATACCTTAAAGAATTTGTGCCCAAGGTACCTGCTCTTTCTACTGTCACACAAAGTCACAACTGCTTGCTAAAGAGCTACATAGACCCTAAGCATAGGCAATATCCCTTTTTAGTTGCTTATGCTGTTAGAGTTGTCCCCATTTTGTCTCCCTCTGCCCACCTCCACCCAGCCCCCCCCCTCGGGCAATCCCCCTACCGTGTACCCACGTCCACGGGCCACGTATGTATGTTCTTCGGCTCGTTCCTTCACTTTCTTTCATCCAGTCCCCCACTTCCCTCTCCCCTCTGACAGCTGTCAGTCTGTTCTGTGTGCCCCTGCCTCTGTTTCTATTTTGTTCCTAAGTCTATTTGCTCATTAGATTCCACATATCAGTGAGATCATGTGGCCTTTGTCTTCCACTGACTGGCTTGTTCACTTAGCATAATAGTCTCCAGGCCCATCCAGGCTGTCACAAAGGGTAGGAGCTCCTTCTTTCTTTTTTTTTTTTTAAATATTTTTTATTTTAATTGTTGTTACAGTACAATTTTCTATCTTTTACTCCCATCCCAACCCACCCACCCAGCCCTTCCCACCTCCCTCCCATTTCCACCCACCCCTAGTTTTTATCCATGTGTCCTTTATACTTGTTCCTGTAAACCCTTCCCCTTTTCCCCTGAAATTCCCTCCCCTCCCCCTTCTGGTCACTGTCAGCCTGTTCTCTATTTCAGTGTCTTTGGTTATATTTTGCTTGTTTCTCTGCCTTGTTCTTTAGGTTCCTGTTAAAGGTGAGATCATATGGTATTTGTCTTTCACCACCTGGCCAAGCTCCCTCTTTGTTCCACTGCATAGTATTCCACTGTGTAAATGCACTGCAGATTTTTGCCCATTCTTCTACTGGTGGACGCTTAGGCTGTTTCCAGATCTTGGCTCCCACAAATAACACTTTTGCGAACACAGGGGCACATGTAGTCTTTTGAATCGGTGCTTTGGGATTCTTAGGCTATATCCCCAGAAGTTGAATTGCTGGGTCCGAAGTTCCATTTTTTTAATTTTTTGAGGAAACTCCATGCTGCCTTCCACAGCGGCTGCACCAGCCTGCATTCCCACCAACAGTGCACGAGGGTTCTCTTTCTTCCACATCCTCACCAGCACTTGCTGTTTATCGATTTATCGAAGACGGCCATCCTGACAGGTGTGAGGTGGTGTCTCGCTGTGGTTTTAATTTGCATCTCTCTGATGATTAGTGACACTGAGCATTTTTTAATATGTCTATGGGCCATCTGTATGTCCTCTTTGGAAAAGAGTCTATTCAGGTCCTTTGCCCATTTTTTATTTGGATCATTTGAATTTCTGGTGTTGAGTTCTGTAAGTTCTTTAAATACTTTGGAAATTAAACCCTTATTAGCTATATCAATAACAAATAAGTCCTCCCACAGAGAGGGTTTCCTTTTCATTTTGATGATGGTTTCTTTAGCTGTGCAGAAGCTTTTTAATTTGATGAAGTCCCATTTGTTTATTTTTTTCCCTTTGTTTCCCTTGCCCTAGGAGATATATCAGCAAACACACTGCTCCACAAGGTATCTGGGGTTTTACTGCCTATGTTTCCTTCTGGGATTTTTATGGTTTCATGACTTACGTTTAAGTCTTTCATCCATTTTGAGTTTATTCCAGTGTGTAGTGTAATTTGGTGGTTTAGATTCATGTCTGTGCATGTACCAGTCCAGTCTTCCCAACACCATTCATTGAAGGCTGTCTTTGTCCACTCGTATGCCCTGGCCTCCTCTGTCAAATATTAATAGACCATAAAGGTGCGTCTGTTTCTGGGCTCTCTGTCCTGTTCCAGGTAACAGGTCTTGATGAACTCTTGCTAATGGGTTTTATCTTAAAGTGAGAGTCTAGGGATGAGAAATCTGAATAAGCGTGGGACCAGAATGCACACCGGAGTCAGAAATGCACACTCAGGACCCGGGAGACACAGGCTTTCACAAATAAGACCTATTGCCCAAACCCAACAGCCACCTTCTTGTACCCAAACCCGAGCATTCAATTCAATGCTCTGGGACAGAAGCAGCCTCTTAAATTGCCATTACCTGAGCCTGACACTCTGTCAGTCAACACCAGGGGAGAGCTGGCAAGTTCCGAAACCAGAGGACCTCACCCCTTCATTGTCCAGTTAGACCTTACATTCACGCCTAATTTCTATCAAAATTCCCTCTCCCCATACCCTTAGAGAACAAGAAAGGAAGAAAAGGACAAACAAAGGATGGTAATGATGGTGGGGCCATAGTTACACAAAGTGCTCAAGAGTCATCAGTTGGAAACGTATTATCCGGGGTCTCATCACAAAAACATATTGTGAAGATTTCTGTGTGCCGTTTCCAGCACTCAAGGAAGCAGTGTACTGAGGTCAACATCTAATCCCATCTTATAACCACATCCATGTGTCTTAATACTTAATGTGCACGCATATAATCTGAAGAGCTTCTTAATAATGCATGTTCTGGCTTTCTAGTAGGTCTGGATTGGAGACCCAAGATTCTGCACTCCTAACTCAGCGGATGCTGAGACTGCTGTTCCATAGACCGCACCGAGCGGCAAGATCACAGATGAGTAGGATCCACCAGCTGTGTGATATGCACCCCTACATTAGGGTTCTTATCTAAAAGCTGGTCTCTATTGATTTAATGTAGATTGGACTGGATGAACAACACACAGGAAGGTGGCATCATTAGAATCCCCTTAGCACGGTCTTGCTCGAAGCAAGTGAAACTTAAGCTTGCAGGAACATGGAGTGAGTAAGGCCTTGAAAGGAGGTGTTTCTTGGTTCTTGGTCAAGAGCAGAAAACAGAATGAAGTCTGGAAACTAAGGAGATCGATCATCTTGTCCCAAACTGTCCCTGGACGCAAGACATGAGTACAAGCTGTGGAAAGTTCCCCGCTGTCAGCCTCACTGGGGAGGGTGAAAAATGCCCGTCCAGCGTCATCCGTCATGCTAGCTAACACAGCACCGCAAAACACACGCTGTTCGCATATGAGCACTCATAACGATTCTTCCTAAATTCTCATCAAGGCCCATTGCTTTATTCAGTGAGCCAAACAATGGCCAAAGTTTTAAGAAAAACAACAGTAATTCTGTGAAATTATACCCTATTCCACGCTGAGCTAAACCAGCTGGGACTGGCTGCTTTCATTAGTGGTATTGACATTCTTCTTTCTTTTCAAGAAATTCACATGTGAATTGGAGTTAAGGACTGGCCAAGGAGTAAGTTCCTAGCAGGTGTCTGTTACGGAGCCAGTCACCATCAGGAAGACAAAATAAGGAAGTTCATGAAGTCAGAACTTCAGAGAAGGAAATTAAAAACACAAAACAGTCCTTTTGCCCAACTGCAATTCCTGTCACCCGTAATCATGGCGAGTAATCATAATAATTATTACCTTGGCTGGTGTTACAACAAGGAAATTGATTTGGGCTGAGACAAAAAAGAATGCATGTCTTTCTTGACAGTAAAGCACCTCCACCTTCTTGAAATTCTCTCCCACACCCAGCAAAAACTTCAAAAAGCCCTCACAACCCTCTCACCCAGTTCCCCCAAGTCAACTCCCATGAGTGGCCTCACGCCCTTCTCAGATGTCAGGCAGCCCGCTCGGCCTCCCCCGGCGAGGCCCCAGCTTGTTTGTCTGGAGGGCGGCCGTCATTACCTGAATGGCAGGTTGGTGCTGCAAGCCACCTTAATGTGGGGTTTTGCAGACAGCACGCCCAGGTCGTCATTAGTGTCCTCTGAAAGTCATAATCAGCTGGCAGGCCAGAAAAAGGGGACATTCCGAGAAACTCATTAATTCAAGTGTTTGGGAAAGCCATGGAAAATCTAAATCATTTCTATTTTAGTTATTCGAAGAAAGATCTGATGTACGCACAAGGATAACCACCTCAGAGTTTATGAACTACACCTGCTACTGGGCCGCACTGGACAAGGCTGCACACCTGTGGGGCGGCGGCTGGGGGAGGAGGCGGCATCTTCAACCACTCCTGCCTGTGCCGCGGGCTGGGCCTCCCTGCAGGGGCGTGGGGATTCCACTTCTCACTCTGCCCCTTCTTCTTCCTCCTTCAGTGTCCAGCGTTTGAAAGGTTCTGAAAGAAGAGGCCTCTCTACAGGGAACAAGGCATCCCCTGGCTTCCTCCTCTGCCTCCACCTCCAGCGTGGCCGTGCCCAAGGTCAACACAGAAGGGAGATGACAGCACGCACGTCTTCTCTCTTCCACCTCGGTCACACTGTCCCTGGGCCAACCAGAGGTCAAAGCGAGCGGGACAGGGTTCTGTGCCAGACCATGCAGAGGCTGCCTTTGAAAAGCAGATGTCCAGAGAAAGTTCCCTCCCCCACTACGGGAAGCAGAAGGAAGAAATCAGACCCCAGTGACAAGCACAGCCCCCTAACTACTTCTACAGCGGGCACAGAAAACTGTGGTCTCCAGAAAGGCCCCTGTGGAGTCTGCAGGCAGCTGGCAGATGGAAGCTGGAAGCCTGCACCTCTGGACACGCCAGAGTCCCATCTAGGGGTCCAGACACTGGGAAACTGAGTCAGAGGGGCCCACAGACACCTGAAGTGGGGGAACATGGAAGAGGGGGGGTCCAAGGCAGGGAGTTCAAGGTTGCAATGCACAAATGTGTTCTTCCAGGACGCTCCCGGTAAAGGGAATCTGATCCTCCCTGTTCCCGCCTCCAGCAGTGTCAGGGAGAGAATTTAGAGCGGACTCCCATAATCCTTTAGAAATAAAACTCTCTAAGTGGTCTCTGCTACACTTGAAGGATCCAGGTGATATCTGGAAGGTGCTTCTGTGCTTGTTCGGGCCCCCTCGCAGGGGAGGCTTGGGGGCCTCTCTGAGACTCACTTCCTGCCAGCTTTGCTCTGCTCCTCCAAGTGACCTCTGCCGAGGGTACGTTTATATAAGGGCGGCTCTACATAAAGGAAGAGCACCTTCAGCGAGGCTCCTCTTCATCACCCCCCATTCCCGCTCCTCTGCCCCAGCCAAACATTCTCTGAAGGGAGGGGAAGGGGCATGTGACTCCTCGCTCTCAGACGTGGAGAGGGGTGGGGAAGTTAAGAGAAATGACGAGGGAGTAAAACTGCAGGCAGCCATGAGGTTCCCTCCGTTCCTTCCAAACCCACTCAAACTGGGAAGAAACAGAACCCATTCACAGAAAAAGTACAAAGGTGGGTATGAGGTCAGGCAGTAGACAAAAAAGTTCAAGTTCCTGCTCTTACAATGGTCCCTTCTCAGAGTGCTGGCTTCCTTGACAAGACAGCTTGTCCAAGTTCCTGTGCAGATTGGCATCTAAGCCTTCAAGGCATCCAAGTAGCTTGCGTATCTTTCAACAGATCAAAAGGCAAAAAGAAAAATGTTCTTGGATCAACTCCTAGAAAAATCTGAAACCAGATTTTCCTGGGATATTTCAGGCCAGTCAGTGCCGGTTATTTTATGCTGCGGCACCTTCTTTTTAAAATCTGGATTAAATGATATCATGCATGAAAAGATTAAAAGTTCACGATTCCAGCAACACTGGTTTCTAAGTTGCTGTGTTATCTACTTAAAAACTCCTGCAGACTCTCATCCCTGCTCTGCTCCTCAGTCACTGCCTTCCTCACAGGGAAAGCAGGATGCCCCAGCCTTCCCATCGGAGGGCAGTGGCGGTCGTCGGGATTGTCGTGAGGGGCACCAGGCATCTACTCCCGGTAGGAGTGGAACCAGATGGGCAGTAAGAGTGGGTTATTTTTCCAAACTGGAAAGCATTATGCTAAGTGAAATAAGCCAGACGGTGAAAGACAAATACCAAATGATCTTAAACAGGAACCCTAAACAACAAAACAAACAAACAAGCAAAATATAACCAAAGACACTAAAATAGAGAACAGGCTGACAGTGACCAGAGGGGAGAGGGGAGGGAATTTCAGGGGAAAAGGGGAAGGGTTTACAGGAACAAGTATAAAGGACACATGGACAAAAACTAGGGTGGGAGGTGGGAAGGGCTGGGGGGTGGC
Organism: Tonatia bakeri; assembly: GCA_004024845.1. Classification (NCBI taxonomy): domain Eukaryota; kingdom Metazoa; phylum Chordata; class Mammalia; order Chiroptera; family Phyllostomidae; genus Tonatia; species Tonatia bakeri. The sequence continues at coordinate 43,396 of PVIA01009858.1, read as the reverse complement.
CTGGAATGGAAGTAAAAGACAGAAAACTGTACTTGAACAACAATTAAAACTTAAAAAATTAAAAAAGAGAGTGGGTCATTTTCCTATTACTTAGAAAAGAGTTTCAAAAAAAGAAAGCAGTGTGAGTTTATATAGAATATAAAATAACAGCTACATGGAAGATATTAACCGGTCTCTCAATGTCTTTAGATGTCTATAAGATAACCAAACCACAAATGAAGTTTCCTTAAGACACACACAGCCACCCCACTTTTTACATGTTTCCCCTTACAAGTTGCTCACATGTTGCTGCCTACCGGAGCAGGTTACAACAGCAGAGCTAAGTGGTGGTGACAGGGTCACTCTGGCCCACTAAACCTGAAGTATTTTGCATCAGGCCACTTTAGAAGAAATATGCCAACCCCTGTTCTGCATCCTGGCGTGGGAGAAAGCAAGTCGAAATCACAGCAGGAGGAGGAAGGCCCGTCTGCATGCACACCTCTGCCAGGGAAAGGGAACCGGCCACGACGCCGTTCCTAGAATGGAGAGGGCCTTTGACCCCTTGCCCACTACCGGACATGAACATGACTAATTTCAAGAACACTTGGATAGTTTAGAGATGGTAATAATTTAAAATATTAAATTGTGCCCCAGCGGGCATGGTTCAGCCAATTGGGCATCTTCCCGGGAGCTGAAAGGTCACCGGTTCAATTGCTGGTTGGGGCACATGCCTGGGGGGCAGGTTCGGTCCCTTGGGGCATGTACGGAAGGCAAGCAATCGATGGTACTCTCTTTTGCTGATGTTCCTTGAGCTCTTTCTCCCTCCCTTTCTTCTCTCTAAAATCAAAAATTATATAAAACATTTAAAAGATTGAAAAGTATCAACTTCTTCCCAGATGATTCACGCTTATAGCAAAAAAAATAAAATAAAATAAAGAATATACTTTGCACCCTGGCTGGTGTAGCTCAGTGGATTGAGCGCGGGCTGGGAACCAGGCATCGCAGGTTCGATTCCCAGTCAGGGCACATGCCTAGGTTGCAGGCCACGTCTCCCAGCAACTGCACATTGATGTTTCTCTCTCTTTCTCCCTCCCTTCCTTCTCTAAAAATAAATAAATAAAATCTTAAAAAAAAAGATGCTATTTGTAAAAATATTCTTTAAAAAAAATATACTTTGCTTTTTACTTTAAAATTGTAGAGTTTTTCCCAAATGCTTTTCAAAATGTTGGCCACCTGTTGCTCACCAAGAAGTAATGCCCTCCTTTGCAAAATGCCAACTCACACAGAATAGGAAGGATGGTAGCAGAGACTCACAGACTTGGGCTTCTTTTTTCTATTAAATGTACTGGGGCGACATTGGTTAATAAGAGTATGTAGGTTTCATGTGTAGATTGCTATGATAAATGATCTGTATATATTGCATTGAGTTCCCACCACCTAAAGTGAAAGAACCCTTATTACATATGAAGAGGACGAGCGCCCCCTGCTGCCCAAAGTAGGCAACTTGAGCCTGAACTCAGTATTTTTTCTCAGCAGAGCTCAGGTTGGACGAGCATCAACAGAGGCTTGTGAAGAAACAAGGGAATATCAAACATTCGCACCCCAGGCCCAAGGCACGGTAGCAACGTAGAGTCTCAGCACATAGCTTACATAACGTGTGTGGTGGCAAAGAATGACTACCAAAATGAAATCACCAGGTTTCCACTTCTCTCCTAAGCCCGCCTGCCTACTAAAAATAAAAATAAAAATACACACAATCTTCTACAACCACTAGTTGAACACAAATTCCCTTAACAATGAGCAAAGAATTTAATTCCTCATTTTTTTTAAGATTTTTATTTATTTATTTATTTATTTTTTAGCGAGGGGAAGGGAGTGAGAAAGAGAGGGGGAGAAATATCAATGTGTGGTTGCCTCTCACGTGCCCCTACTGGGGACCTGGCCTGCAACCCAGGCATGTGCCCTGACTGGGAATCAAACCAGCAACTCTTTGGTTCACAGGTCAGCATTCAATCCATGGAGCCACACCAACCAGGGCTAATGCCTCATTTTAGAAAGAATACTGACCAAAGGTTTTTTCTGAAATAGCCTGAACCATATGAGGTGGCCAACATTCCACTAATCTGACCCATAGAAATGGTAATTTTGTGTGTTTCTCCCTGAATGTTATGAGCCCATCAACAACGGACAGAGACACGCGGGCGGTGGAGCCTGAAGGTGTGAAGCCGGGGGCGGGCTTCCCTTTCTGACGGACGGACAGGGGCTGGAGGCTGGGGGTGCAGAACAGAAGCCTTCTGCTCCCGGGAGTGTGCCCAGGGCCTCTCTGCATTCCTCTGACCAGTGAAAATAGAGGTCGGGATTTTAAAGTATCTCTTTGCCATTTAGGTAACTCTGTTCCATGTTTAAAAACACACACACACACACATTTTTTAAATGAGTTTTTTAAACACAATCATCCTAATAAGGGAGATTCGGAAAGAGATTTTGTTTTGTTTTTATCCTCACCCCAGGACATGCGTATTGATTTTACCGAGAGGGGAAGGGAGAGGCAGAGAGGAAGGGAAACATCGATGTGAGAGAGGAGCGTTGATCGGGTGCCTCTCGACTGCGCCCTGAGCCCTGAGCTGGGACCAAACCCACAACCTAGGTGTGCGCCCTGACTGGGGATCGAACCCATGACCTTTCAGTTTACGGGTCACCACTCCAACCAACTGAGCCACACCTGCCGGCACAGGAAGGAGATTTTAAAATCATGACCCGCATCGCCCCGGCCTCGGACGTTGCACAGAAGAGACGCGTTTGCTGACGGGCAGAGTGAAGCACCTGCCGATCGTGCCCGCAGTGGCCAACTGCGCTTGGAGCCCGGGGGGCAGCAGGGGCCCGGCCAGACACGGCCTTGTCAGGGACCAAGTGCCGGAGGGCAGGGGCCTCCGGTCCGAAAGTGAGAGGATCGGGGAAGCAAAACATTGCAGAGCTCTGGATGCCATCAAATTAACACTGCATCTGACTTCTGCAACAAAACTGACCATGGTGGCCTAAGAAATAAGCACTCCTGGGGGCCCATTGATCAGAAGTGTCAGCTGGGCGGGTCACGCAAACCACAAGCACTATCGTAGGAAGACTGAAGGAAAACAACAACGAAAGAAGGGTAGGACAGCAACTCAGTCACACAACAGCCGTAGAAAAACCTGGCAGGACCTCGAAGGCAAATTCTAAGTCAGCTTACCTGAAGGGTCAAGTCAGGAGAAGGCATGGGTGCCCACACTCTGGCTGTCATATCTTGACACATACCTTAAAAGGTCCATGATGGTGTAAGGCCATGGCCCCTGGATTAAAAACACAAAGAATCGTGGCCCCTGATTTCTCAGATTTGAAAACACCGATGCCGTCCTACAGGACTCAAATGCCAAACACAGCGGGAGCCTGAACTGCATACTTAACCTACAACGTCCAGTCCCACCCCCACCCCCACCCCCACCCCCCTGAGATGGGGGGTCTTCGGGGCAAGGGCCATTGAGTTGAAGGGTTTCTCTAAAGTCTGATTACAATGCAGTATAATCTTGGGGATTTTTAAGTACAAATAGAAGGGAAAAGAAACTTCTACAGCTATGCAATATACAAGCATTCATTGCCAGACCAAAGCAGAAAGCCAATCATCCAGCAGAGGGAGCAAGAGGTAAACACATACGTTTTACAAGTCAAAAAAGCCTGCGTCTATCTCGGCTCCAGGTCCCGAGTTCTTTCCCAGGATGAAGCTCACAGGAAGTGATCTTTTGTGTTCCTCGCCCTACAGGAGCGCGCATCAAATTCCTTATTTAGGTTAAGAAATACAGCAAAGTCCATTTTAACTGGTAGTAGACACGTTAAAAGAGTTTTTGAGAAAAATACAAAGACATTTCTTCCTCTTTAAAACGGATCACGGGGACCCCTCATCCATCCATCCATCCATTCACTCACTCGCTCACTCAGAGGAAGTACCACCTGGGGGCTTACTACGGGAGAGGCTGAGTCCCGACCTTCCTTACCTGAGAGCCCTCCGCGGCCCTGCCTTGAAGTTAGGGTCGTGTCAGCCCCTTCCTCTGACAGCCTGTTCCCTGTGACGCACTGCCAGACGCCCTGGTGCCGCTCCCTACGCGACTGCTCGTGTTCCCCTCGTGGCCACAGGCGCCCCGCTTGGATGGCTGTGTTTTGTGGGCAGGGCAGACGGGACATTTCCAGATGAGCCACCACGCCTTACACGCTTACTCATTCGGCACACAGTTGTTGACGAAGGCCCAGTGACCAAACTCCAAGGTTCAGAAATTTGGTTTTATCGCTCCAGTCGAGGTTGATTGGGAGCTGAGGAAATGGAACCATATAAACCTCGTTAACAAGAGACCCCTATTCATTCGCAATGAAAGTGTCGCTGTGGGTGGTGTTTTAGCATTGTCCCATGTGCCTCTGTGTCATGGCCAACGTGCCTACAAACTAACTTGGATATCAAAGGCTCTTTGGTAACCATGGGAGAAAGACAAAGGCTGTGAATAGCTCGAAAGGCATTTTTCAGTGAGACAACATTTTGCAGCGAGAATACTACGTCTGCCAGATGGCATCTGCTGCACAATATTCCTGTTTCCCGTTCCAGCCTCCACCTAACCCCCACCTCCACCAGGTGCTTCCGCACCACCGCCTGCAAACCCTAAGGCGGCCGCTCTGCCTGGACTGTGAACCCTCCAAGGGAGAACGAGCTTACTCACAGTCGTGCCTAGATAACACTAGGCCCTCAGAATTTCTAATAGTCAGATGGGCGGATGAAGAGATGGGTGGACTGGGTGGATGCATGAATGAAAGCAACTCCAGTTACTTACCAGAGTCCTAAGTGCCTCACTCTGAATCATTACCGATTTGTTCTTTAGCTTTTATTTTGAGTTCTTTGCATTCAAAATGGTGTGTGTGATACCACTGATGCTACTCTACCCTCTCAAATAATTGTAAAGAAAAATATGCATTCGAAAAAGTATGTATCATCTGTTCTGTTCATGTAAAATCAGTCTTTATACTGTGTGGTCTATGTGTCTCTTTCTAAAGACGGAGGGGATTAGCGTCCCCCCAGGCACGGAGGAGAAGCCGAGTCCGGGGGCACAATGCCACCTGCGCACTGCCCCGCCCACACTCTCACTCGGGACCTTTGCACCTGGGAGGTTCCCCACCCCAGGTTTCTACTCTGCTCTTCCCTTCCCCACCTCCCCACCCCCTGCAACTTCCTGTTATCATTCAGATATCACAGCGAGGCCAGTCCTAGTCACTCTGCATACAAGTGCACCCTCCCCAACCCCAACCCCACCCAACCCCAGGCCCCTCCATTTGTCTCCATGGTGTGACTCATCCTCTGACACGCTCCCTCCAGCCCCAGCCCCCTACTCTGGTCCGAATGCCACGAGGGAAGAGGCCCTGGTGTTTTTTCACCACCGTATCCCCAGTGCCTACAGAGGGCCTAGCACACACAATATTTAGACTTGTGAATGAATGAATGGAATGTCAAATATTCTATGAGGCTTCTACTGAATAACAGCAGGCCCCAGTCTCCCGGCTCCTGAATCTTCCTGTCCAAAATCCATCAACTATTTCTTCCGTTGTGGCTTTCCCGTGGCTCTCCCGGAGGTCGCAGGCACTGAGTGGGTGCACCTACCAACAGGTTGGCTTTCCTGCCTCCACCACCCCAGCCAAGCTAACCAGATGCTGAGCACATGCTCACAACACCTTTCAAACTTTAATATGCACACAAAAACACCGGAGGGTCGTTAGAAAACACAGACTCTTGTTCAGCAGGACTGAGGTGGGGCCCAAGACCTGCATTTCTAGCCAGTTCCCACGTGATGTCAATCCTGGTCCAGGAACCAAACTTTGAGACTGAAGCATCACACCTCGTACCAACTAGATTGGTATGAAAATTAAATAATTTTCTTAGGTCTCCAAGCTTTGAGTTGGTTCAAAGCATTTGATTTTGGGTCTCAGTACTAAAACTAGCAATATTCAAAATTTGACAAAATAGAAGCAAGTGAACTTTTTAACTTTCACCCATATGGAACTTCCAACGTGAACAGGCCCAGAGGACTACTTGCCACGCTCTGCTGTGCCTGACTCCTTCCAGCAGCGCAGACAATAAACCTGGTGGGGGCAGCTGGGAGGGCAGGGCTGTTGACACCGGCTGATTTCCTCTTTGCCCCAAGGTGGATGGGGTTTTGCTGCACAGTGACAGCACTTGGCCTTCCTGGACATCTGGCTTTAGAACAGCATTATCCCACACCTCACTGAGCCCAAACCCCCACTCCCACAAGGCCTGGGTTATCTCTCTTTCATTTTTTAGGCTATAAAAAGATGGTGGTGATAGGAAAGTGAAAAATAGCACTAGCTCCTCCAAAAGCCTACCTAACGCCCAGACTCTCTCTCTCTTTTTAATATATATTTTATTGATTATGCTATTACAGTTGTCCCATTACCCCCCGCTTCCTTCCCCTCCACCTTGCATACCCCCTCCCACCCACATTCCCCACCTTTAGTTCATGTCCATGTGTCATAAGTTCTTTAGCTTCTACATTTCCCATACTATTCTTACCCTCCCCCTGTCTATTTTCTACCTACCGTCTATGCTACTTATTCTCTGTACCTTCTCCCCCTCTCTCCTCCTCCCGCTCCCCTGTTGCTAACCTTCCATGTGATCTCCATTTCTGTGGGTCTGTTCCTGTTCTAATTGTTTGCTTAGTTTGCTTTTATTTTTGCTTTTGTTTTAGGTGTGGCTGTTAATAACTGTGAGATTGCTGTCATTTTACTATACATGTTTTTTATCTTCTTTTTCTTAGGTAAGTCCCTTTAATGTTTCATAAAAAGGCTTGGACTGTCTTGTAGCTGCAGATAAACGTTGCTCTCAGGGAGGGCAGCAGCAAGCTGCGTCATTCGCAAGGCCCTGTGCAAAATAAAAGCGCAGGACCCCTCGTTCAAAATTATTAAGAATTTCAACACTGTGACAGCAAAGCATTAAACCAAGTGCTCGGCCCTTCTCAGGTCACATGCCTATGACACCAGCCATGGGGGAGAGACTCCGACAAGGAGAAATCCATGAGTGAGGAAACTAACCAGACCCCCTCGCTCTTCACCCGCCTCCTCCCTCTCCAAATGTGTGTCAGAAAAGAATAGCCACAATGAGAATGGGGGTGTCATTCGATACATCGGTGACGTAAACAAATATACCCCTCTTGTCTTTTGCCTGCCTTTCTTTTGTTCTTTGCCAAAACATCTTGACTTTCTGATTAAGAAAAACCTAACAGGATACCACCGAGTCCAACCAGGTGACACTGAACTCTGCCTTTGCTCTGATAGTGCTGAAATGGTCGACCTGATGATCCCTGATAAGGAAACGGGACTGGAGGACAGGGTGTGCAATCCCAGATAACGAGCCAACAGTCAGCAAACCTCCACGATTCACCGAGGACCTGGTTAGCAGGCAGATTCTGGTTCAGGAGGTGGGGGTGGGGCCCAGGGGACACTTACCCTAGGCCGAGGACCATGCTTAGAGAAGCTGAGCACCAGAACTGCCCTTCCCATTCAGGCAGCTGCTAACCTCACGGACCTATGGGACACTTGAAATGCAGCTTGTTCATGTGTTGTGAGTGGGAAATGCACACTGCATGGCCAAGACAGTCCAGAAATAATAATAAAGATGAAATAGCTCAGTAATTTTATATTGATTTTATGTTTTGGATACACTGGCTCAAGTAAAACATATTATTGAAGTTAATTTCACCTGCTTTTGGTTTTGTTTTTTTTTTAACGTGGCTCCTAGAAAACTGAAATTGCCTGTACAGCTCACGAGTGGACAGTGCTGTTTTAGAAGCTTCGCTGGAACGTCACTGGTCCGTCCTCTCCGTCTGACTGTAACCTCCTTGGCGTGGGAGCATGAGAGCCAGGGAGGGAACAACTTGATAGCTGAGTCCATCCCCCAGGCTCTCACCACACCAAGTTTGCTTCTCTGGCTCCCTCCCCCACTCCCCGGCACACACACACACACACACACACACACACACTTGCACACAGACACATGCACACGTGAGCGTGGAATAGACCTGGGAACAGAGCCGAGCTTTACACATTCTTCTCTCCTCAGCACCCAGCAGAGAGCCCACCATTGAAGTAACCCATGAATGCCTCCCCCCACTTCCAACATTGCCGGGTCATAGTATGGAGTCCCAAGTTATCACCTGCTCTCTGTTACATTTCCACCCAGAAGATGGTCCCCCAGCTCATCGAGTGCAGCCACATGGGCACAATCAACGCCAATGGCACAAGGCTACGAGCCTGGTACTCAGCGAATGGTAAATGTAGGTGACCCTGTTCCTGTCACTGTCACCGAGTTTATAGTTAGTGCACTTCCACTAGTGGACCGCTGCTGCCACTAGTGGCTACAACTCAGTGAGCGCTTCCTCAACTGTTGGGCTAAGCGCTTCAACTACATCATTTCATTTAATCCTCAAAAGCAATGGTCTGCTGGCTGGGCGCGGTCACCACCCTCCACTCTACATACGAACAGAGCGAGGCTCAGAGAGATTACGAGCCTCGCCCACGTTCACACAGCAAGCTCCCAGCAGAGACAGAATTTGAGGCCAGACCTCCAAAGTCTGTGCCTTCCACCCATGGCGTCTAACACTGGCCGCACACACAGGACCGTTGGTGCAGCGAGGAGGAAAACGTGGTGTGGGTGGTTTGGGCGAATAGTGCTTTTTGATATCCACACCAGGACAAAGACATCCTTTAATTCTTTTTCTGATCTACTTTTAAATATACTATTTCTCAATAAATAAGAAAATAGAAAAAAGTCACCAACCTCTTCCCCTCCTAATCAGGGATCCTGTAGATCTGACATTTCCTTTATACCCTAATGTTGTGAACACACGTATCTCCACATATACATGGACTGTACACACATGTGCATGTATGAACACGCACTGGATTTCATGATTGACATGGGGCGTGTCAGAGCTGCACAGGGCAAATAGGCTTATCAGCAAAAGTGGAAGAATAATTCAAAATCAGTTACCCATGAATTGTTTCATGGCGAAGGCACAAATATTGAAATGATATTTGAAATACGGATTTAAAGTTCTTGAGTCAGTTTCAGGTTTGAAGTCATTTTATTTCCCAGTGACTTTACTCTTTATTCTTGGTTCGTCCCAAAAGGAAGATTATATGATGACTTTTACTTTGGGGATTATCGCCTGCGTGTGTACGCTGGTACAATTTTAAAGTAACAAAGCTTTCGAATAATATGCAAACTACTTGCCAAGTTCATTTTAACAGAACTGTAAAAAGAACAAGGTCCTTAAAAGATTTCTTGTAGTTCTACCAAAACAGATGTTACTCAAGTTTCCACACTAAAAATGTTGGGTGAAACTCCCGAAATACTAAGATGCGAAATGACAGAGACACAGTCATCGTACTCACGGAGACAGTGCAGTTGAAGGTCACAGTTTTAACACGAGGGTGTCGCAGGCCAGCGAAGCGGGCTCCCGGTTTTCCTCTGCGACTAACTGGCCGTTGCTTCTCGGGCCCATTCTGCAGCAGTTTTTCCACTGTGGCAGTGCTGAGGTGCCATGTCGGGGCGATCTGGGGGCGGGGAGAGGGTCTGAGTTAGAGTACCTGAACTCTGGTCAAAAGTCAAATGTCATACCTGATACTTATCATGTTCGATAAACATACTGGTGACTGAACATACACCACAGTAAATCCTGTGAGTCTAAAAAGCCACCAGGTAAACCTTTCACAAAGCCTCAGATGACGGAGGAACCACATGAGCGCTGCAGCAGAAGATGAAATGAATTATTGGTACGGATCAAATCGCCCGGAACCATCATGTGTCAACATTAATGTCAGTTCCTCAGAGTCAACATATCGCTCCGTGATTACACCAGGCTTCCCAACCTGTGGCCCTTCTGACAGCTCATTTCGCAGAGACTCATTTATTTGGAGAGAGCGTGTACACTCCCAGCCTGCCCACTCCATCAAGATAAGGCTTGCTCATGAAATAAATCCTGTTCTATTTTGCTCTGGGCGGCAATTATTACGTATCCCTCAGCATAAGTGTCAGCGCATAAGAAACTGCTCCAGGCTTTCTCTACCTTTCCGCTGCTTAAAAAAGCAGAAAACACCACACGAAGAGGCCCTTGTGGGACATAAGGCGTCAGAAATATTAGGTGTGCTGTGAGGGCCAAAGAGCAGCAATTCATTCCTGAAAAGTATCAATCAACCAAGTTTCCACTGACACCTGAGTCCCCACAAAGGTGAGAAGCCCTGTTGTCAGGTTGGGAAACATCACGGAAACAAAATGCAAAACCGCAAAAAGCTGTGCTGTCCGCAGTGGTTATTGTCACTTGTTACAATGAGAGTGGTTCTCTGCCTTCGCTTTTCTAAACCAGGTTAAATGGGGCTTCTCTCTGTAGGGTCGTTTCCTCCTGACCCTCTGATGCCCAAGCAGGACAATCTGAGGATTTATCAGCTCATGGGCCAGCACCCCAACTCCAAACTACTACACAACCTGAATCCCAGCGCCTGCAGGTGGACTCCATTCGCCCAGTTCCTTATCTTCAGGATCCCTGGGGTCTCAGTGTCCTGCTCTCACACCCCACGTGCCTCACCCACACACATGAAAATTAAAACTGAAATCCGGGTCGGTGTTTCCTCTCCTAGACCACACATTCCCTGCAAGCAGTGTCGGGCCGCCCTTTTTGCTGAATGCAGACATTCGACAAATACTTGACGAATAAATGACTTGACTCGCTGGCCTGGTTATTTTTCCGCTTTTCAAAGCTAGATGTCAAAACTTCATTTCATGCTTTGCCAACTGCCTGGCTCAGAAAGTGCTGATATTCTTAGGCAGTTTTACCAAAACTTGTTTACAAGTGCTTCTTCCAAAATTCGACATTAGGAAAAGCTTATTCTCTCTCAATCTCTCCCCCTTGTTCTTGAGAGAGAGAGTTTAGAGGTTTTCTTTTAATCGATAATCTGTTTTGTATAGTTCTTTTAACTTAAATGTGTGCACATTAAAAAGTAACGACATAACACCCAACTGAGCTGAAATGTGAACACATCTGCCGTTCGTGTTCTGATGACTAATTAATAATTCACCTCTCCATCTGGTCTGGGACATCCGCATACACTGGGCCTCGCTCCAGGAGCCAGTGATCACGGGCCTGTCTTAGAGCATCGATTTCAACGCTGTGCCATGAGGAGCAAATAAAGGAAGACACTGAAAGTCTCCAACTCCAGGGTGGAAACTGGAGTGTCTGGCACATATGCCTTATATTATTAGCCTTTTAAGCAGCAATTTAATTGGCAAATGTGTTATTTACACATCAGGGTTGTGTCTGTAAGACAGCTTACATGGGTCGGGCAAATTTACTTGAAATCAATGCAGAGAGCAAACATTGTGTTGATTAAACTCAACTTTCTCTGTTTGTATCGTTACTATAGGCAACTCATTCAGCCTACGAACACCTCAGCTTTCCTGCCTGTAAAGTGAGAAGGGTGCCTGAGAGATTTTCGAGGCTCTACCAGGCATGAGAGCCTACAGTTCTTTGTATTTAAAAGTGAGCGCCAGGAAAAAAAAAAGCACAGTGAGTAACTGCAACTTGCACTTGTTTTCAAAACACTAAATTTGGGTTGTTTGAATATCGCAAAAGTACATCCTAAAATGGAATCACTGATAACATCTCCCCTTAAATCATAATCCAAAATGTTCAGTGCTAATCAGCCACTACCATTTAGTTAACTAAATCTAGTGAAGATTTTCTGGATCTTTAACAAATTGCACTCGAGCACCAAAAACACCGCCTTCCTTGGTTGGCGCACCATGGCCACACAGCAGGGCAGCCTAGAGGAGGGGGAACCTCTGCTTCTCCCCGGCGCTGTGGTCTGTCCGCGCGGCGGCCTGACTCTGGGGTTCTGAAAGGCCCAGGTGAGCCAGAGTACTCGAGGTAACTTATGCACCAGGGATAATGTCACAACTAACACGGCCGCAGGCAGCCTTTCCTACATTTTATTACACAGTTCTCTCCAGACCGAAAGAGTCACCAGTCACGTACAGGCTGTCTACACTTGATCTAGGAATGTAGGCACCACAAACTTGGCATGTCTGCAAGTAGCATGCCTGTACCCCCTTTGCACCAACCCCGCCCCAGACCCTCTCCTGGCCCTGCCCCAGGGCCGGGTTCCCCCGTCCCCGTGCGTCATAAAGGGCACCAGCATTGCTGCCCAGGGACCCGAGTCAGTACTCCAGGAGTCATCCCTATCTCATCCTGCAGAGGAATCAGGGCCAAAAGGCATGGACATGCCACACCGAGAGAGAAGTGTGTGGGAGACAGGAACAGGGTAACCAAGTGTCCCACTAGCCTGAGCCTGTGCTGGCTGGAACACTGAATGTCTCACATCCCAGAAAGCTTCTCAGTCTCAAGCAAACCAAGACAATTGGTCATCTTGGACAGAAGAAAATTTGGGAGGACAGGGATGGCCTCGTGGAAGAAATGACACCCAGAAGGAGAGAAGCGGCAGCGTGTGCAAAGGCTCAGAATGGAGGGACATGGGTGTAGAGTTGGAGGCATGGAGGGAGAGGGGAACTCCGGAAAGGTAGGTGGGGGCTAGGTCTTACAGGACGATGTGTTGGACTTGACCCCTAAGCATCACAAGTTTCTCAGAGGTCAGTCAGCTCTGCGTTCGCAGGCAGGTGTGTTGAAAGTGGACCTTAGTGTTTATCAACAGCTGATGGCTCGAAGCAGGAGCTGAGCTGTCAGTGATTTCTTAGCTGTGATTTTTAAATACAGAAGCTAGAATTTGTCTTGGGGACGAATGTTCCCTGTGTTTGGGGAGGAATTGGTTGGGCTCTCTCTTAGTCAACTTGATATGAAAGAAGTGCACCCTGGTTGTCCTTGGTGTGACCTCGAATTTTTCTGAAATAACCCAGGGCCACCTGCAGGGATGAGGAGGGCCACGCAGCGCTCCAGGCTTCCCAGCAAGAGGCCTTGGCCATGAAATTCAAATGTGTCAATGATCTGATTTCCGTACTCACTTCAGGACTGAAAGAAAATAAATATTCATCCCATCAGCCAAAACTGAATCCCGGCACTGAGCCACAGTCTACAGTGACCTAAGTTAATATTTTTTATAAATCCTGTGCTTGGTACACATATATTGTACTGAAACTTTTGTTGAATATGGTAATGTATAGGCAGTAAAAACACTTCAAACATGGATGATTTTGGTTGCCCTATTTTGGGTTTTTCCACTTAATATATCAATAATATGTCAATATAACCTCAAAAAATGGAAGTGGCCCAGATGCCCCTCAGACTCCGGGAAGACTTGCAAAGGCCTGTGCCTCCAGCTACAGTAGGGCCTGGTGACCACTGCTGGCTTCCACTGCACTGTCTTACTTATACCCCTGCTCACACATGACTTAGTTTTGTCTGGCTTTATACTTTATTTTTTTAATTATAGTTTATTGATTATGCTATTACAGTTGTCCTGATTTCTCCCCCTTTGCTCCCCTCCACCCAGCACCCCCCACTCCCTCAGGCCATTCTCCCCCCTTGTCCATGTCCACGGGTCATGAGTGTAAGTTCCTTGGCTGCTCCATTTCCTATACCGTATTTTATATCCCCATGGCTGTTCTGTAACTGCCTATTTGCACTTCTTAATCCCCTCACCTCTCACCCATTCTCCCACACCCCCTCCCATCTCTTTATCTTTAACCTTTGGGTTTTAATTATGATGTAACTTGGGATGGGAGGGGGACTTCTGTGCCCATCTTGTTTGGGACTCTCTGTGCTTCCTGGACTTGCATGTCTATTTCCTTCACCAAATAAGGAAGTTTCCGTTCATTACTTTTTCAAATAGATTTCCAATTTCTCGCTCTTTCTCTTTTCCTTCTGGGACCCCTATGAAACAAATGTGGGATTGCTCAAAGTCGTCCCACAGGCTGCTTACACTATCCTTGTTTTTTTTGGACTCTCTTTTCTTCTTCTTGTTCTGATTGGTTGTTTTCTGCTTCCTTGTGTTCCAAATCATTGATTTGATTCTCAGCTTCATCCACTCTACTGTTGTTTCCCTGTAAATTGTTGTTTATTTCAATTAGTGTATCCTTCATTTCTGACTGGATCTTTTTAAGCTGCTGAGGTTCTCACCAAGTTCCTTGAGCATCCTTATAACCAGTATTTTGAATTCTGCATCTGATAGATTGCTTACCTCCATTTTTTTTTTTCAGCTCTTTTTCTGGAGTTTTGATCTGTCTTTTCATGTGGGCCATATTTCTTTGTCTCCTCATTTTGGCAGCTTCCCTGTGTTTGTTTCTATGTATTAGTAAGGCTGCTTTGACTTCATGCCTTGGTAGTGTGGCCTAGGGTAGTAGGAGTCCTGTAGAATCCAGTGGCACAGCCTCTCCCATCACCTAAGCTGAGTACTCAAGGTGCACCCTTCCTGTGGGCTGACCACACACTCTTCTTGCAGTTGAGACTTGGCTGCTGTTGGCAGATCAATAGGAGAGATTTTTCCCAGGCCAGTCAGCTGCAAGGATTGGCTTTGACCACTGACCACTGAACCTCCATCCTCCATGGTGGATCAGCTGTGTGGGGGCAGGGTGGTGGTGCTCCAATGTGGTCTGTAGCTGTCCACTAGGCACACTGGCCCTGGGGTTGGTTCCTGAGTGGTGCAGGTCAAGGTCAGCCCCCACCTGTGTTTTGCCCAGGCCACCCTGCCAGAGTTATAAAGCAACCTGAGATGGCTGTTACTTGTGCTGGACTCAGAGATTTACAGGTGAAGCCAAGCAGTGAACTTGGTTGCTAGTTTTGGGCCTCGTGCTTGCTGAGGCTAGCTGCTGCTTGTTTGAGAGGATTTAGGAAGTTGTGGAGCATGGGCTATCCATATGGAAAAGCAGTTTGAGTAGGCCCATAAACTGGGTGGGGCAGAGTCTCTGGGGATCTCCAAGGCAGGTCAAACTGTTGGCCAGATTGATGGAATCTTAAATACAGCACCAGTCTGCCGGCTCTGTGGGGGTAAGCACCAGAAAACAGACAATGGCTTTGCTCTCCTTGAAGACAAGCACCTCAGCCTCCCTCTGCACACTAGTGCCCCTCAAGCTGCCTGCCTGGCTTCGGATCCCTGAGGGAGTGAGTCTGAGTAGGTGAGTCCGTGTGTGAGTTATTTAAGAGGAAGTGCTTGGGGCTCCAGCAGTTTCTTCCACCAACTCAATCCCTAGTGGTTTTTGCAGCCAGAAGTTCTGTGGACTTATCTTCCTGGCACTGGAACCCTGGGCTGGGGGCCTGGTGTGGGGCTGGGACTCTTCACTCCCAGGACATCCCTTCCAAGTTTTTATCCACCACATGTGGGTGAGAGACCATCCTGTTCCACGTCTGCACCCCTCCTATCAATCTGGATGGATGTGGTTTCTTTAGTTCTGTAGTTGTCAGACTTCCACGCAACTCGATTTCTGTCAGTTCTGAGTGATGGTTGTTCTATGATTTAGTTGCAGTTTTGTTGTGGTTGTGCGAAGAGGTGAGCCACGTCTGCCTACGCCACCACCTTGGCCGGAAGTCTGGTTTTGCACTTTAGATCAACTGAATTTACCTGAATAGATTCTTTTGTGTCTTGTTTCTTTTACTCAACATTGTGCTTTTTATTTTTTTTAATTTATTTATTTTTAGAGAGAAGAAAGGAAGGAAGAGAGGGAGAGAAACATCAGTGTACAAGAGATACATTGACCAGATGCCTCTCACACGCCCCCAACTGAGGACCTGGCCCACAACCCAGCCACATGCCCTGACTGAGGATTGAACCAATGACCTTTAAGTTCACAGGCCAGCACTCAATCCACTGAGCCACACCAGAACATTATGCTTTTTAAAGATTCATCCATATACAAATGTAGTTTACCCATTTTAAACTGCTGCAAGTATTCCACTGCATGACTATACTTCAATATAGTCATTCACCGTAATGTTGATGAATATTTGGGCTGCTGTGTGTCAGCATTACGGACACTGTTTCCATGAATACTGTTGTCGTCTTCAGATAAATATATTCACGAACTTTTCTGGAATACATACCTAGGGATGGAGTTACTGGATGATGAGTATGTACATGTTCACCTTTCTGAGATGTCAAACTGTTTCCCAAAGAATTGAGCCTACTCACACACCACTAACAGAGGATGAAAATTCCCCTCAACAATTAGTATCATCCAACCTTTTAACTTGTCACAGTTTCCAGGTATGACACGAGCCATTCAGCTTTCCTCTTCTGCACACGTCCCCTCACACTTCTGCCCGCTTTCTCCCTGGGTTGCTTTGCTTATTATTATCGACTTGTAGGCAGTCTTTTCATATTCTGGAAACTAATTCCTTGTCAGCTACAGATATTTTAAATATCTGCTCTTCTTTTGGGGGCTGTTGTCATTATAATGACAGCCCTTTAATGGACAAAAACTGTTAAATTGGTATCAATTTTGTACTTCATAGTTTGCACTTTTTGTGTCTTATTTAAGAAATACTTTTTTACCTTGCTTCCTAGAGATATTATCCTGAATTTTCTTCTAAATGTTGTATAGTTTGTACCTTTCCCTTTGTTTCTTTAATGAGTCTGGAATTTATTTCTGTGTAGTACATGCATATTTTACCCGAGATAGAAATACGATTCCATTTTTTAAATATAGAAATACTTAATTCCTTTCCACGCTGACTTGTACACCAAACCAGCTAGAAACTGTGTTTCCATACACCGCAGATCTGTTTCCGAGCTCGGTGTGCCGATGCACCGGTGTGTCCGCGGATCTGTGTGGACCATTACTCACCGTGCGAAGAGCGAAACTATGAAGTGAGAAAACGTCATGAGCACTCTTAGCTGGCCCATGTCTAAAGCTAATCCACATCTTCACCCTTTCCCGGAATAGTCGAGGACCTTAGAAAAACAGAACACCATTCATCCCCTCCCAGGCTCATCTGCTGTAATTCTGTGTTGTTTCTCCCTCACGATACACGTTATTTCGTAACCATTATTTGCTGAGATTTGGCACATGTTCAGCACCTTGTTTGCCATCCCTTTTCCATCTCAGATCCATCCGAGATCACCTTCCCTCTGTTGAAAACACATCTGTTGAGAATGTATTTGGTGAAAGTCTGCTGATCGCACACTCAGCTTTTGTTATCCTGCAAATGGCTTAATTCTACTCCCATTCTTCAAAGATAATGTCACTGGTAGAAAAACTCCAGGGTGGCCGTTATTTTCTCGGCCCACTGAAGACACGGGTCCACGTCCAGTGTCCGCCGCTGCTCCTGAGGCGTCGGTCACCGCGGTCACCACTCCTCGGTCCGTTGGCCTTGTTCTGTCTCTGCGTGCTTGCAAGATCTTTAGTATTTGGTTTCCTGCTCCAATGTGTATGGATGTGCTTTGTTGTTATTCATTTTGCTTGGAATTCACGAGGTTCCCTTAATCTGAGAACGTGTTTCCTTGAACAGTTCTGGGAATTTTCACTGCTTGCCTCATTGAGTGTGTTCTTCTCCCATTCTCCCCGTGTCCTTCCGGGCTCTGATCGGCAGTATTTAGACCTCACCCTTCACATCTCTCGACTTCCCTTCGCCCCTTAACTGCCTTCTGGATGACGTCCTCAGAACTGTCTTTTTGTTTAACAATTCTCCCTTTAGCCTTGCTTACTCCAACATTGAACCACCCACTGAACTGTTTGTTTTATTTACATTATTCATTTCTTCTGGGTTATTTTCAGGTCTTCTTGGTAACTTTTATAATGTCTTTGGACCTGCTCCAATTTTCAAGTGTATCTTTTGTTTACTAAAATAAATTCTCCTTCTGATTATTCCACAGCTGACGTCTTTGTAGATCCAATTCCACTGTTCGTTGGTGGGCTCGTACTCCACACCACTTTATCTGTACAGCTTCTTTGAGCCTCAGCTGAAGTCACAGCATTTCAGAGAGGACATGAATTTCCTCCTGCCAACAGGCTGAGGACGTCACTAATCAGAGACCATTTTAAACCAAGTTCCCCGTTAAGGTTTTCAGACCACACACAGACATGGGTAAGTACAGACAATGACCGTGTTGGCTAGCCGTGGCTACAGATTCTCGGGGAAGATTTATTTTTCCTCTGCACAAAACACCAAGGTTGAGACAGAAAATTTATCTTACTGTTCCCTTCTGCATGGTGGCTTTATTTATTATGTACCCTTATTCTGAAGGCATAATTCTTCAGGATATTAGGTTTCTGTGGATAGTTCCTGTTAATATTCCCACTTAAGGCAGGCCCTAGAACAGGGGTGTCAAACTCCTTTTCACTGGGGTCCACATCAGCCTTGTGGTGGCCTTCAAAGGGCCGAAATAATTTTAGGACTGTGTGTGTGTGTGTGTGTGTGTGTGTGTGTGTGTAAATGTAACGACTCCTTAACTGTTAAAGAGTTGAAATTACATTCGACCCTTTGAAGGCAACCGTGAGGCTAATGTGGCCCCCGGTGAAGATGAGTCTGACACCCTGCCCCAGACTCTAACTCTTATCTCCTGTGCCCTTACAGATGCCATAAAGGAAGCTCAGTCTCTCCACAACTGAGCAGAAACCCACAGGGTACAAGACAGCTTTCTCGCTTCTCTCCTAAGGCTCATGTTTTCATTTCCTCTTTGATCACTGAAGAATGTCTCCTTTCATAATAGGTCTGCAACAGGTTTGAAAAAAATAAATACATACATAGATATATAGACACATAGATGAAGAAAGGGAGGGAGAGGGAAGGAAGGAGAAAGGAAGGGGGGAGGGAGGGAGGGACAGAGGGAGGGGAAGGGAGCGAAGAAAGAACTAGGTAAGGTACTTCAGTTGCTTCCATTGGGACCATTTGAAATAGAGGCACTGGGGACACTGGGTCTGCCACGCTCGGTGTCATTAAACTCCTGGGTTGCAACTCTCACTTTCTCAACGTGACTGTCAGAAACAGCAGCCAATGGGCACAGAGAACCTCCCCACAAACGCTGCGTCTTTCCTTGAAGTTGGGCACCAGCACTTCCATTCATTCACTCACTTGCCATTCATATGGTAAGTGGATATCAAGTGCCTGCTATGTTTGAGCCACTAAGAGGCAACAAAATGACCAACTCATGGAAGTAGGGCAGAACTATCAAATAAGAACTATCAAATCAAAACTCGAATATGCCAGATAAACCGTGTAAAATACGATAATGTGAGTTTACTGCATCAGGATCCTAAAATGTTCTAACACAGAAATTTCCTGTATTAGAACCCACGCTAGAGTGGTTAATATAATCCCCACGTATCCATTTCCTAGCTTCAGCAGATAGTCATGGCCCAACTCCCTGCATCTATACTTCCACCCTCCTTTTCCCTCTCTCCCTTATTATTTTGAAGCTAATCAAAGCCATCCTATCATTTCACTTGTAACTATTTCACTAAGTACACCAGTTTTGAGAGCACAGAGACCATGATTTTTTCTGATTTTGTGTTAAGTCAGGTATCAAGAACCACGGTGCTTACAAACACCCACAATTCCTATATGCCATCCTTCTCAACCAATCAGAGCAAGGTATCGTAACTGAGATGTCTGGGAGAGATGACCCTCTCCCCTACAAGAGATTGCAAATTCTCTATGCATCACATCTGGGCTACAATAGCTTGTCCATAATGGGGAAAAAAGTTCAAAGTCCTCTGAAAACTACAGTACTTATGATAACTCTCCAAAATACTGTAATAATTAACATTAATCATTAACTTCCTCAGCAGACTCTCGGGGGTAAGAATGTGCCTCCTATTACTCACAGGGAAGTTTGCATCTAATAAATATTTAGTTACAGATGCAGCCATCCAAAGCCCAGGCATCAGGGGTTGTAAATTCGTGACTGACGTATGAACAAGCATCAACAGGGCCTGTATCTAGTCCTCAAGTGTAACTCAGAGAAATGAGCTGCTGTGAAATGCTACCCTGATTTCCTGTGATCCCACTATAAGATGTGAAAATCAACCAAAGCATAAAACTCAGTGCGACGGCGGAGACATCATCTCCTGCTCTTGCTTAAATACGTGGAAGTCGTCACAAGAGGAAGTTTTCTACTCCAGTAATAAGTAGATTGGATGACTGAACCCCATAAAATAGTGTTTATGTCTCATATTTAGTTTAAGTTTGAAATCTCAAAAACCTACAAATGCTAGGCAAAAAAAAAAAACTGTAGAATAACACATAGACAAGAGTATTTCTCCAAAATATTCAAAATGATTTTAACTCTTTTAATGAAACTTTAACTCTTTCACTTAAATGTAATTGATCCAGACCTAAGGAAGAATTTTGCTAAAGAACTTCAAAATTATTGTGTTTAATAACTGCACTTATATTCCTTTCTAGTTATAAGCTAACTCTTCATTTAAATAATGCTTCTGCACACCTTGACCATGTGTCTTAGTGCACGAAACTCTGAGCTGAAACTAAATCACCGCAAAAGGTGTGTAACCCGAACAGTACAACTTCCAGTGACTGTCATGAGACCTCCTTCTCCCCCATTAGGCAATAACCAAAAAATTAACTTTGCGAATACACATATATAGAAGTACACAGTCCATGTGTTTATAAGAAGTTCTTCCCGGCAGGTTTTTGCTGTGACATCTGTTTGCAAAGTAACTTACAGCTCTTGAAGAAATAGTAAGATCTGCTTATTGCATGTCCAGTCTTGTTGATACAGTGTGTGTGTGTGTGTGTGTGTGTGTGTGTGTGAGTGTGAGTAATAGCCATATATATTTTTTTTTCAAGGAAATCCTGCCATTTGCAAAAACATGGATGGACCTTCAAGGCATTACACTAAGCGAAATAAGCCAGGCAGAGAAAGACAAGTACTGGATGGTGTCACTTACATGAAAGAGGAGGAGGGGGACAATGACAGGAAAGAGGAGCCGTCAAACTCACGGAAACAGGGAGCAGACCAGTGGCTGCCGGGGGCAGCGGGTGCAGGAAACAGGGAGAGGTTGGAAAAAGAGCCCAAATCCTCAGCTGTAAGACGAATACTGTCTGAGGGTCTAAAGTAAAATGTGGTGACTGACGCTGACAACACTGAATTACATAATTGAACTTGACTGAGAGACTAGAACTTCAATGTTCTCACCAAAATAAATAAATAAATTTAAAAAAATTGTTCTTTATCACCAGTGTGACTTACTATTATGTAGCCACATCTGTCTTTTTGTGTACCTAAATTATTCATGGAGATTGCAAATATTCTTTATGAGTATATTAGGATGAAAAAAATGCCAAGGCAAGTTCAAGGGCTAAAAGAACACCCCTTCCTGGTTCCTTCTGTTACCTCTGTTGAAAAAAGGAGAGGAGATCACCCCCGCCCCTGAGGAAAGCCTCTAAGAAAAGCCTCCAGTGGCAATTTCTGGAATGAAACAGACCGCTGCACAAAGGGAAAAAGAAAGCAAGGCAAGGTGGACTGTGGTGTAGCCCCGAGGTGAGGTGTCAGCCGGGGAGGAGCTTCTCGGCTGTGAATTCCATAAAAGATCAGCTCATTCACCACAGAGGGAGACTCTGCCCCATCCTGGCACTTACAGGCGCTCCCCCCTAGGACCCGCAATGGATTTCCCGCGCAGAGGCATCCAAAGAAGCCTGAGTTCCTCCTCGCAGGCCTCGGCAGCCAGCGGGTACAGGAAGGGGAGCATGCTCCTGCAGGTTGCACCCAGCGTCCATGGAGGGGCTGGGGGCCACGGCACCCGCATCTCGACCACCAAACAAATGGTGGGCTATGGCCATGATCTCGACAGAGGGGACCTGCTTTTGGGCAACGAGAAGATGACCATGAGAAACCTAAATGACCGCCTAGCAAGCTACCTGGAAAAAGTGCGGTCCCTGGAACAGTCCAACGCCATGCTGGAAATGCAGATCAAGCAGTGGTATGAAACCAACGCGCCCGGCACCGCCCGGGACTACAGCGCATACTACAGACAAATTGAAGAGCTTCAGGCTCAGGTGAGAGAGGGTGCCTGAGCTTTCTCCTCCGCAGTGCAGCTGGGCGGTATCTCAGGAGGGCAGGGTGCAAACGGGTGCTGTAAAGCGAGTAGGCGAGAGTGCTCCAGCCGTAAAAATCGTGTAGTATTCTTCATCTGCCCCCAGTGCTGGAGCACCTGACTACAAAGTAGGGCAGCTGTAAACCACATTTTTTCAAATGTTTTAAATCTAATTATATATGAAATATAAAAATTTTATCCCCCATCTTATAATCTGTACTTTTGTCATAGTTTACTAGGTTAAGGCTAAGTGAATAGGAAAGCATTGTTTTGTTTCTGAAAGAAATGTTTTTTAAGGGTATTTAATAAACCTTCCTTAGTTTTTCACCTAGCTCCCATCAACTTTTGAAACCCCAGTCAACTGAGAGAGTTTCCTCCTTTCATTTATGTAAATGATGTAATACAAGTATCAGAATACTGTATTATAGATTTTGATGACAAAGTGATTCGGGGTGAAAAGGGGGGCAAGGTCTAAATGATACCTGGATTTTTAAATGCCCTGCTTAATCATCGGATTGCCATCAGCAGAAACCACTTCTGCCGTAATAAAATGTTCTATTGCCCCAATTCAAATTTATTGCAATTGTATCAGAACCACATCATCTAGGAAGGGTGGAGTTCTCTGTGTTATCAAGTGTGTGGAATGAAAGAAGACTTTGCTCCTAAATGAAAACTGCAGCTGTGACACAGGGCACCTGCACTGCTTTAACGTTCTTATCGAATCAAGAAAAGTGTCCCTGTCCTGTCCCTTTCTAGTTTAACATTTGTTTTCCTTGAAAGCAAAGGCAATTTACCAGGAAGCCTCTTTTTCTTGCATTACACATCAGTATGATT
Source organism: Tonatia bakeri (assembly GCA_004024845.1). Taxonomy (NCBI): domain Eukaryota; kingdom Metazoa; phylum Chordata; class Mammalia; order Chiroptera; family Phyllostomidae; genus Tonatia; species Tonatia bakeri. The sequence goes on along the minus strand of PVIA01009858.1, from coordinate 20,511 downwards.
TGATTCAGATTCTACAGGAAGTTACGGTACTTTGGAATTTCAGGAACTGTGTGGGTGCGAGAGGCAACGATGTGTAACTTGCATCCCTGGCCAGGTGGCGGCTCAGTTGGTTAGAGCATCATCCCCATACGCCAAGGTCACAGGCTCAGTCTCTGGCAGGGCACACACAAGAAACAACCAATGAACGCATTTTAAATAAGTAAAACAATAAGTTGGTGTTTCTCTCTCTGTTTCTCTCTCTCTCTCTCTCTCTCCTTCCATCCATCCCCTCCCTCTCTTTCTCTTGTCCCCTCTCTCTCTAAAAACAATTTTTTAATGTAAATTGCCCTTTCTGCCAATAGGTCATTCTTCTGAGGCTCCCACTATAAACATTCAAAACCAGCCAACCTTCTCCCCTACCTGTCTCATGGCTCATGCTTCCAAATCCACTTTGGGTCATCCCGAACCCACAAGCCCAGTCGTTTCTCCCATGTAGCTGGACAGGCCCAGGGTTCGACGGAAGGGAGCTCTCTCCAGGACGGGATCTGTTGAAAGAGACATGTCATTATAGCATTTCCTACAAGCAGACTTCTGACCCATGTGCATCTTAGAGAATTCACCCATTAGGTCACAGCTTCTTAAAAGCAGGGACTTGTCCATCCTGATAGCTCCCGTGCATGGCACAGCTCCCACCACTAACAAGTGTCCATTCATCAGCCAATATTTAGTAGATGCTAACCAAGTGCCAGCCACCATGCTGGGCATGGGGAAGTATGACGGTGGACCTAAAGTGATTTAGGGGGAAACAGGCATGAGCAAGGGCAACATGTATCCCACACAGAAGGAAAAAGCCAGTGTGGAGGGCTGCGTGGGGCAATGGGGGCACAGGCAGTCCACCCGTCCATTCTGTTTTGAGGAAATCGTGAAAGCTTGAAGCAAGGAATGTGTAAGCTGGGACGTGGCAGAGGATAAAGAGGAGGAGGGGTTCGCCAAGTGAGGGGAGCTAAGAGGAATGTTCTAAGCAAGAACAACATCGAAGGCAAGGCACTCAGTAAGGTGCAATGCCTCGAGTTGAATTAAAATCTCCTCTGGGCCCTGGCCAGTGTGGCTCATTTGGTTGGAGCATCATCCCATAGACTGAAAGGCCATGGGCTCGACTCCCAGTCAGGACACACATCCAGGTTGGGGGCTTGACCCCCAGTCAGCGCACGTACTGGAAGGCAGCCAACCGATGTTCCTCTCTCACACCGATGCCTGCCCCGCCCCCTCTCTCAGAAATGAAAAAACATGTCCTTGGGCAACAATTATAAATAAATAAATAGATAGATAAATAGATAAACAGATAAATAGATGCATGAATGAAATCTTTGGTGGAGTCACAGGAAAGCTGACCAAATTCTGGGACCACTACTGCACTTTATCCACTGAGGATAAATGCCATCGTGTTAAACTCCTATCCCGTTGAAAACGTCATTCCTTCTCACGTGTTTTCCAGATTAAAGACGCTCAGCAGCAGAAAGCGCAATGGATCCTGAAAGTTGATAATACTAAACTGGCTGCTGAGGACTTCAGACTGAAGTAGGTTCTCTAACACCTTGGCAAAACTTCCTCAACAGGAATTTCTTTTAGTCACCCTTCATGACACCCAGCTTTCCGCTGTTGGTAGAGGAGCTACCACTACATATTGTCGAGCTCTTGGCATTTACAGGGCGTTAGAAACTACCCGGTCTAGCCCAGCACTTAGAGCTGGGCTTCCCTCTTCCAGTCTTAAGATTTGGCCACCCGAGCGTGTAACTGAACACCTCCAGCAACTACTACTGTTCTTGCTGTTGAGCTGTAGCTGCTAGAATGTTCTTTAGTAACCTGGCATCTACCTTTCCACCATCTGAGCCCTACTCTGCCCTTGGGAATAATGGCAAAGCTATTTAAAACTCCCCTTCTGCATAAGTGCCCTTCTGTCATCTAAAGACTGTCATTGGCCTATCTTCGTGATTCTGCAATGAGTCATCCACGTTCCTTCAACTGTCCACAAATGCATGACCAAAGTTCCAGGGTGACTCTTGATGCTTTCTAGCTTGCCAGTTCTACAATACAGTCTGACCGACCCGAGGACAAGGACTGTGATTGAATCCGGTGAAACTGTGCAGTCTCGCAGTCACATCACACTGCATGTGGTCGGAGTTGTTTTCCGTAAACTGCTTCCACACCAGGGCCTCCTCACCTGAATCTGTACACTACGTCTGCCCTGGAAAGTACCTTGTGTTTTAAAAGGGTGGCATCTTAATGCTACAAGGGATCAAAATGAAGGAAATGAGAAAGCAGATCTGAAGATTAAAGCAGTAAAAGTTCATTAATTCCAGTTAATATCTGAGTGTCCTATTGCAGTATTATTTTTAAACTTTACTATTTTAATTAAAAAATGGGAATATATAAAACTGTAGAAGAGAATGCATAAATTTTTAAGAAAATCTACTTTGGATGCATCTGTTTATAAAGTAATAAAAATAAATTGATCATGTATATTCATTAAGTAAATTTAACCAACCATTTTTAAAATCATAATGAAAACCCTTTCCTAACACTGTAATTATGCAAACTTTTTAAAAATTCTGTTTAAATATATCCTAGAACTTAGGAATGTTTTAAAGTAATTTCAAATTGCTTTTTTAACCAAATTACAATGATTACAAGGCAAATTATCTGATTCTTAGGGTCCTATGAACACTTTTGAAATGTATAAAGAGGGACAACAATGCTGTGTTGAAACTGACACCCCCCCATGCCACATAAAAAATCCATCTCACTATATGAAGATGGTCTCCTCTGTAATGGCTTCAGACGGACTCAGAGGTCTCTGCTCACCACTTAATTCACAGGTATGAGACCGAAAGGGGGCTGTGCGCCACAGTGGAGGCTGACATCCAGGGCCTAAACAAGGTCACTGATGACCTGACCCTAAGCAAAACGGACTTGGAGATACAAGTCGAAGAACTGAACAAGGAGCTGATTCTCCTCAAAAAAGAACATCAGGAGGTAAGAAAACATCCAGAAGTGGTATTGGCAATGGTGGAATGGCTATACTAATAATAAGGAAGATGAGGAGGAAGATTTGGTGGCGGCGGTGGTGGTGGTGGCAGTGGTGGCGGTGAAGAAGAGGACAGCAATCACGATGTTATCCCTAACTACTTTTCATAAGGTTCCTGTCGAGGTTAAGTAAGTTAGAGCAACACCCACACCATAAAAACCCCTTCCAAATTATTATGTTTTTCTTTCTTTTATTCATTCCCAGTGAAGGGAGCCACAAATCATATTATGTCTTCTTTGCCCAGCCTCCTCTGAGGACACACTTCAGACTATTTAACCAACCAGGATTTTCGTTCTTGTAGGAAGTGGACATCCTACGCAAACAGCTGGGCAGAACTGTCAACGTGGAGCTACAGGCTGCTCCAGGCCTAAATCTCGGCGTCACCATGGATGAAATGAGGAAGAAATACGAAGCCTTGGCCCAAGAGAACCTTGAGAAGGTCAAAGAAGAGTTTGAGTTACGGGTAAATATAATTCCAAAGGATAAGCAAATGTGTTGACTTTGTCCTCTAAAAAGAAGTAACTCCTTCCTTTCTCTCCTTCCTTTTTCCCCTCCCTCCCTCCCTCCCTCCCTCCCTCCCTTCCTTCCTTCCTTCCTTCCTTCCTTCCTTCCTTCCTTCCTTCCTTTGTTCCCCTATTTATTTTTTCTTCTTTGGAATTTTAGATCGAATCTCTGCAGCAACAAGTCACAGTGGACACCCAGGAGTTAAAAGCAGCGGAGGTCCAAGTAAAGGAGCTGAGACATGTCTACCAGAACTTGGAGATAGACCTCAAGTCCTGCCTCAGTCTGGTAACGCACCTCTGACCCCCAGCTCTCGGTGTCGGGTGTTCACTAAGTGCTTGTGGTAGGGACTTTAAAAATGCTAAGACCTATAAAAATGAACCCCTCCCCTTGTAGAGCTGGCAGGAAAACAAGCCCAACCACTGATTATATTTAAAGGACAGAAGGAAATCGAGGAAAGGGGAAATGTACAGCAAGGCTGCAGAGGAAGAAGTGGGTCTGGGAGACCTCAGAGGGACAGTGACGTTTAAACTGGACCTGAAAATTTATGAATCAGAAGCTAGAGAACAGGGGTAAAGATCTTCTGGGCTAAGCAAACCAGTCAGGGCATGACAAATTATGCCGTGGTAACAACCCTCAAATCACAGGGGCTTTCCACAGCACCGCCTGGGTCACGGTCTGGCTGCGCTGGAGCTGGGGCGCCAGTGTCCGAGCACTTAGAAAACAGCAGTAGTCAGACCACGTGATCACTCTGAACCTTCTCGGGAAAGGCATTGGTCAGTTTCCCTTGCATTTCCTTAGCCAGAGAAAGTCCCAGGACCAAGCCTGGCGTCCAGGAGACGAGGAAGTCTAATGATCCCCGTGAAGGGGCCCCGTGAACGGCAGGGAGGGAAACAAACGGTGAGAACAACAGTACGATACACAGTGAGAGAAGAGTGAGTGCACAGCTGAAAACAAACAAACCTGCCTCCCAAGAGCTAGCCATTCTAGCTGGCTGACTGGGGCTGCCCAGATGCAAACAGTAGGAGATAAAGCTAGAAATATGCCTGGTGCCCACACTAACTAGCTGCACAAATTCCTCTCAGAGGACATTCAAAGGGGGCGCCCTCTTAAATCAAGGCCTCGAGTAAGAAACACACACTTCTTCTTGTGCTCGTAGAAAGAATCTTTGGAGAGGACACTGCAAGATACCAACGCTCGTTACCAAAGCCAGCTGGCCACTATCCAGGGGATGCTCAACTCCTTAGAGGCCCAGCTGGTGCAGGTTCGGGCTGAAGCAGAGTGCCAGAACATAGACTATGCCGATCTCCTTGACATAAAGACCCGGCTTGAGCAGGAAATTGCTACTTACCGTCACCTTCTGGAAGGAGAAGATGTGCTGTAAGGATCTTAGAATCAAGGGATATGCATCCACGACTATACACTGTGCTGCTTTAATGTCCACACATTAAACCCTGTCACTCATTCCCAAGCATCCATGCAATCCCCAGCACAAAATCAATTACACACACAGACAGCAATGCTAACAACACAACAAAAGTATACCCAAAAGTACACACATACCACAAAAATACCAAATACAGGCTTTGTACTTGAGGCTGTGTTGTAACACAGAGTTAGAAGATGGGTGTACAGATGATACAGATTGTCCTAATGTTAACTTGTATAATTAGTACATACTTGAAAGCACAATCACTTCTTAAAATTCTCATTGAGAGGTCATGGACTGTGCAAGAGGCCACAGAGGTCTGCAGGAACTGATTTAAGAATCATCCGTGTCGAGGCAGCCACTGTCTTCAAATACCACACACGAAAAGGTCAACAGGAGAACCCAAGATTCCAACTTCCATTGATATTTTGTCATTTTAATTAGAAAAATTCCTAGTGTGTGTTAAGTGGGTCAGTTTTGAAGCTACGTACTTTTCAAGTTAAAAAGCAAGACACTCGGGTTAGAAGAAACAAGCATAGTAAAAGGGAAAATATGTAAGCACAGGATTAAAACACACATCACTCAATTTATTTTAAAACAAAAAAAGGCAGGTCATCACTTCATTTTCAAAATGGCAATAACACTTTTTTCTGTTCCTTTTTCCTTTCTTTAAAAAAAAAAAAAAACAGAGCTATAGGTCATCAAGTAAGCACCCAGGAGGACAAAGTAGGTAAGTGTTCCAATTTTCACACATTTCCTGTAAGACTGAATTCTCACTCGATGGCGTACCATTATTACTTGTGTCTGGTGGGAAGTAAGGGGGGATCAGTTCCCCAGTGAGCAGATACTACCCTGGGGACTCTGAAAATCAACCATGTCACAAAAAGAAAACCTCCCTATGGGACATCTGTCACACTCCCCATGATGGGGTGATTCTCTTGGCCCTGTGCTATTGTTGTGCTGAGACATCCTGAGATCCTGAAAATGAAAAATAAGATGAGAAGACCCATTTTTCTTGATTCACAACTGTGTATTTCCCTTTGGGGTGGGAAGAGTAGAAAATGCGTAACTCTGGGGAGACCGGCACATTTCCAGCATTTATTTTTAAAGTGGACTTAAGATCATTTAAGAAAGATAACAGGGTAGACTTTTCTCAAAGGAAGGACACACCCACAAAGTAATAACTAAAAGTTGAATATTATACATCAGCAGGGTCATGTGTCTGAATTAACACTTTATGCTTAAATCTACCTTCCAGATGTAAAGAAGGCCAGGAAGGTCACGACGGTTGTGTAAGAAATAGTGGATGGCAAGGTTGTGTCGTCTGAAATCAAAGAGAGAGAAGAAAAGTTGTGAACAGCTGCCAAGAGGAGGGGCTACTGAGGTCTTGAAAGAAGTGTCACTATAATTTTTGCCCCTTGCACGAAGGTCGCCACCAGGAAGCACCACTAATGCTTTCTGTGCTAGGGGGCGGGGCATTTGTCAGTCTCCATAATTGAACGTACATGTGTTACTCAAAGGAGTGGCAAATTTCCTGCAAAAATGAAATCCATGAGCATTCAGATATTTAAAACATCATCACTGCCATCTTTACCACAAGACAGATTAATTACAAGCTACAGACCACTTAATATCAATTCATTAATGTTCCTGAAAATCACAGCACATTTCAATTAAGCTAAACTCATGGAGCAGAGAGTCTATGAAAATAAATCTCTCTCTCTCTCTTCCATTTTTCCTGTTTCTGAATTGCAAAATCTCCATTCTGGGGCTCCTGGATTCTTGACTAAGGTAATTTCTTGGTTGATTTCATAAAATTTTCAATATCAGTACAATTCTGCTAGCTTTGAATGATATCTTCTTTTTTCCCATTTTCTCCACTGCCTTTTAAAAAACTCATTTCAGCTCTTTGAATAATTTAAAAGTCAAACTCCAATCATAAATGCCGAGCAGAATAAGAAAGAAGCACATTATGCTTGAAGTGGGAGTAGATTAAAAGCAAAATTAATTAGTGAAACCCTTCTCAATGAAGAATGCTTCTCCTAATGATAATAAACTGCATAAATCACCGGGTTCTCTCTTTTTTATGTGGTGAACATATATCGTGTAATGTTGTTTCTCACTATTTTTTATAGCAACTGTAATGGGTTATAACTCACATGCCATAAAAGTGTACAATTCAGTGGTCCTTACCATGTTGACAGGATTGTGCCACCATCACTCTCAGGTCATTTTAGAGCATTTCATCGTCCCCAAAAGAAACCCCGTCAGCAGCCACCCCTCTTTATCCTCCTAGCCCCTGACAAACACTAATCCACGTCCTCTCGCTATGGATTCGCTTAATCTGGGCCTGTCATGTAAATGGAATCCTGAACGTGTTCTTTTGTGCACAACATTTAGAACAGCAGTATTCGTGAAAGCCCAGAAATGGAAACAACTCAAATGTCCATCAACGGGTGAACAAATAAACAAAATGTGATCTATTCAATAGAATATTATCTGGCACTAAAGAAGAATGAAGTGCTTACACAGGCTGCAACACGGACGAACCTTGAAAACATCACGCTAAACGAAAGAGGCCAGATACAAAAACGTGCATATTGTAGTCTCCCCTCTTTGCATCTTAGTGAGCAATAGCTGCCTTGCAAATATTTACAGGAAAAATTAATTTTTCCTCTATAACTGCATTCTAGTAAGTGAATAGTTTAAATTTAAGTTTTGACATATGTTCGCAAATAAATAAAATTTTGAGTGTGATTACTATATTAAAAGTAATAATCTGATTCACCTAAGAATAATATCTACCATTTATTAAGCACTTACTATGAACTAAAGAGAGTGCCAGGCTTTTTATAGCCATTTCTTATTTAATGTGCACAATAAATGCTATGAGATGGAAGCCATCTAGTTGAATCACATGAACTTGACAATATGCAATCATTTTTGACCTTCAAAATTAGCAGTTTTGTGTGACTTGACCTTATCATATCATTCCCATTTACATATAAGGACAAATGAGGGTTATATATGAGGACATGAAGTAAGTACTTTCCCAAGTTAACAGCTAACAGGAAATGGAGCAAGACAATGAACCTCAGGGCTGTTTGTCTAAAGTCATTCTGGGCTTTGGGAATTACCTCTACACAATGCCTCCCAACATCTAAAAAGAATGACATGGAATTATATAAAATCAACTCTTGATACCCCTTTAAGCAACTATCACATGACAATTACTGAGTCACACTTGAAGTGAGCAGTGACTATCCTTAGCTGTTTTGTTGTTTTCTAATTGTCATTTTCACTCCCCAGGTACTTACAACACCTAATTTTCACAAATGTCCAGCTAACATCATACGCAAGGCTTGGTTCATCACAACTTTGTCAGAAAAATGTTCTTTTCCCATTCTCATTCCTTTGCTTTTCAAAGCAGTGAAGAGGTTTCACTCTCATTTATTTCTTCATTTCCTTCTGAGTCACTCCACTTAATGAATTGCTTTTAAAGAACTGTTAGAAGTGAATTCTTTTGCACCTACCAGCACACATTTCAGAACAGCCTGAAACCTGGACATGCAAATGCCAGAGACTATGAGTCCAACCAACAAAACACCCTACAGAAGGGTTTGCGATTCCTGAGGCACGGCCATTGCCATATGACAGCAATGATGCTTTGTTAAAAAGAGGTAGAATTGTTATTTTAACTCAATTTCCTATCATAAAAATGATGATTAATCCTTGCCTTTGGTCTATCTCTAGCTTCTTCCAAGTAATCTTGCAATGAAAGTAGGAGATATCACACATACCTGCGGAACCGGACGGCTCCGCCTCCCGCTCTGCCAGTGGCCACCGTGTGGAAGTGAGCGTTAGTGTCTGTGTATCTGTGCCCCCTGTATGAGCTAAGAACAGCACGATCCTATTTCTGACAGGCACGCTGATCCAGAGGGTTTGTAGTCCTTAAGTACAGGTCTCTTTATCACACATTCAAATCATCATTAATACACTTCATGACTTTATGTGAAATCATCAGCGCAGAAGCGAAGCTATCACCCTCAGAGACAATCCCTAGAGGTGAAGTTGGGGTGGCCAGAACTACTTTCTCCAGGCTTTGGGAATGAACTCCTTCTACATAAAGCCTTGCAACCTCTACAAAGAAGAACAACGTGGAATTACATAAAAGCAAACCTGGACCGGTGGACGCCCTCGGCCCTCACCCTTACTCACTCGGGGATGGTCTTGGGTACCTGATGATACCCTCAAACATTTCCAAGTTAAAGCACTAGTCAGTAATTGTGACTTTTTAAAATTTCCCTTCAAACATCTGTTTTCTCTCCCCTAGACTCACTTCTAAAATTCCCCTTACCAGTGTTTTATTTTACCTTTCTCTTCCCCTCTCACCACATACAACCCTCCCCTGCTTTTGAGAACCCTCGAACTCTGAAGTCCAAGAACTCATCCTCAGGTGTGACCCCGGGGATCCTTGTTCATCCTCCTCTCAGAAGCACAGCATAAAACATCGGTAACCCTATGTTCTTTCACCCACTCACAGCAGCTTAAAGTTTACTCCAAGCAAAAGCATAAGGTGAGCGGACCACGTGACCGGGGAAATGCAGAAAGTGGAAGGTCTGTCTGTCTTGAACTCAGGTGCAAAATTCTACAATCACAGACCAGAAAAGTAACCAATCTGACCTGAGAAGATGAGCACACATTTTATTTAATAAAAATCTAAAGATTCACTAATACCACATAAATAATTACTCCCATTCTGAGAATTCCCTACCCTCTACAAAAGTGAAGACACAACTCTTTTCGACAGTTCGCCCTGGTTCTAGTCACTTCCTCTCTGCCTCAGCTCACGCAGTCACTGTACCGACAAGCCCAGGATTGGTTCTGTTTTACACACGCCCACCCCCTACATTTTTATAGCTGTCAAAGAACATTCTTTTCATTTCTCAAAATTCCAGAATAAAGGCTTAGTTATTTAACTTAGCCCTCTCCACCCCAAAAACAGTCACCGGAGAAGAAATATTTCTCTTTTCATCTTCTGAAGTTCCTCCCTATGTATCATTGCAGTCAGAACAAATCTTGGTCAAAGAACACCAGTAAATTAGAGCAAAGTCATTTTCAAATGAAATGAATTTTAAACGACACATTCAAGCATATTAAGGATTAAGTTCTTTCCAGTGAAATAACTCCAGGAATGCACGGATAAAGTTTAGCCAAGCACTAGGCTATGAGTCAGGATAAAAATAAATAAATTAGACATAGTCCCTCCCTGAGAAATTTACACACTAGGATAACATATAGTACATACAGAAACATAAAGATATAATGTGTAAACACAATGCATAGATATTGAGCAAAATTATTTAAATTTACATATGTGCATGAGATTGGGAAGTACACATTTCAACACAAAATTGGTTCCAGGTTCACAAACTGAAGTTAACCACATCCCCACATTGTGTGCTCATGTCACTAAGTGACAATGCTGACTTTGGCCCATTCCCTGTGACTCTGTCAGCAAGCGATATAGCCTGTTTTCATCTCTATGGCAATAACATGAATCACTCTGCTTGTGCGTGACTGATCGCTAACACCATAGTGTCAAGTTCCTGCGTGGGGAGAACAAGTCTAATGAATACTTTATAAGATCTCTGGAGACGCAGTTACACGTCAAAAGTATAACTGAAAACACATCTGCCTCTGTGTTCCCATGATTTCACATATGGCGTCATTTCTTATAAACCCTGAGAACAGATCTCTGGGTCTCAGCCTCGACACTGAGAAATGAAACTCGAGGAGCGAGCCTTTTGGAAAAGGAAAGAGCTGACAGTCACAGCTGAGGACCAGGGCAGAAGCTTGGTCGCACAGCTGGGGAGTCAGAGGGACCCTCTCTCCTTTTTGCTGTCACTGTGAGCAGCAGGGTTGTGTCATCCACAGAAGACACTGCAAACCTCAGTCCCACCTTCGCTGCCCTCTGGCCGTGTGGCCTTGAATAGGTCACTTAACATTCTGATCGTCAGACTGCTCATCCGTAAAACGGGATGAAAGTGTCCACCATAGGTAGTTGCCATGCAGGTTAAAAATAATGCCTGTAGTTCACGTGGCCCAGAGTCTAGAACACAGTGAGCACACAATAACGATTCAAACAAAGACAAGCTCAGCCAAAATGCTTATAATATACGTTGAAAGAATCCTTGGTAAAAAAATATATATATATATCTCCATTATGAGACTGAGGCCCCTGGCATCTCCACCTAATGAGTTTTCATTCTCTCAAGGAATGAGCAAACAGATTACGATCTCTTCCATCAAGCCGAGCCTACATTAGATTGCTTCCTTCTTTCTGCATTTGTCTCTCACGAATGAGAATATGTCATTTCTGCCAACCTCTTGCTTAAAGCCTCCTTATTTGGAAATCCCACTTGCTTGCTCTTTGGGAGTTGTACTGTAATTGGATTTCACCTGAGGTTCATCATTCCTGCCCCTGGGAAAGTGATGAAAAGGGTCACATAGTCCTTCCATTCGCCGGAACTGGCAGTGGGTGTTCCCTGTAGTGGTTGGACCCGGGCTTCTCTGTAACCTCTCTGATTTGCCAGCTCTGACTTGGGACTATTCACAGGGCTGAAGAACCTTCAGAAAGGCTGGAGTTAGGGGAGATAACCTGGCTCTTTGGGGAACAGGGGTTGAGGGTGTGAGCACTGATACAATTTCACTATACAAAAAAACAATTGTATTTTGAGAAACTAGCAATGCTGGTGAACAGTCAAACAAGGCTCCTGCTTTCACGGAGATCACTAAGGTCGATTCTTATGTAAAGGAACATCTGCTGAAAATACTGTAATATTCTACCCCCAAATAGCAATTTTTCAATGTTTAAGATATCTGCTTTCTGAATCAGAAAAGAAGAAACTGCAACATCCTAATGACAAGGTTTTAAAATCCTTGAAAATTCAAATTCCAGTATCAGTCTGGAAAATGCATTTATTCCCACTTCCACCACTGCATTTCACTACTTCTAACACGATATCCCCTAGAAGATAGACTGGATCACAACTGGATGGTTTACACTGAGTTTTCTAAAGGAAACAAACAGAAAATACAACTGAAGGACTTTAAAAAGCTTAAGGTTGAGAAAGAAGTATTCATTAACTTATCCATTCAAAAATCACTCATTACCTTCCTACTGTGTATAGGACACTGGGAAACGCTGAGGCTACAGGCAATAGAATAATTTGGAGAAGAAAAATTCTGTATGAAAACCTATCCCTACTCCACCCAGATTTCTTTTTTCTTTTTGTATATCAAGTATGTAATGGGCACAATTATTCAATTATTTCTACACCAATGAATTTTCAATATGCATTCATCATTTAGGTGTTGAGCTGGTCAAAAATGGGGGGGGGCAATATTTTTTGGAGAGAGTGAACTTTTCAACTGTAACACCCACTTCATGATCTATAAAAGGGTAACCTTTCTGCCTGGCTGACACGGCTTCCTCTCAGGCTGTGACCACCTTACCCCAGCTGTGGGTCTCTCCAGCAACACCATGTCACTCTCAGGGCAGAATCCGGGGCTGACCAGGCGGCTGTCTTCCTGGAGTGGGATGCTGGGTGGAGCCAGGGGCACCTCTGCTTCCACTGACGGAAGTAGCTATGGGGGAAGTGTCTTTGGTTTTGGAGGCAGCTACGGGGGAGGTTTTCCTACTTTTCCCATGTTTGGTTCTACTTGTGGCTTTGGTGGAGGCTCTGGAAGTTCCTTTGCAGAAGGACTGGGCACTGCTTATCAGGGAGGCCTGGGAGGGGGATTTGGAGGCATGGAGACCGGATTTGGAGGAAGCCTCGGCGGCTCTCTAGGCAATCTCTCTGGCAATGGGGGAGGCCTTCTTTCTGGATCAGAAAAGGAAACCATGCAAAATCTTAATGATAGATTGGCTTCCTACCTGGACAAGGTTCGAGCTCTAGAAGAGGCTAATACTGAACTAGAAAACAAAATTCAAGAATGGTACGAAGCACGACGATCGGGGACTGAAGACCCCGGGTCACAGAGTGACTACAGTCAATATTACCCACTGATTGAAGACCTCAGGAATAAGGTAAGAATATGGTTTTTGGAGGGGCTTTGGAAACTTTTATTTTTCTTTTTTTTTCTTTTGCTATTACAATGTTTTGCAGTGATAATCACCTAAAACTTAGATATTTTTCAATTCTTGTAGGAAACATATGTTCCTTAATTTTTAAATATTCCATAAATATGTTCTGTAAAAAAATTGCCTTAAACTCTTAATAAAACAGCATTGCAACATCATCTAAAATTTTCCTGGCAAAAATGTATCTGTGCCATACTGACATTTTAGGGCCTGATTTTATGCGTCTTCCCCTACTTTGCCAGATCATTTTTGCCAGCATTGGAAACGCCCGGCTCATCTTGCAGATCGACAATGCAAAGCTGGCTGCCGAAGACTTCAGAATTAAGTGAGTAGAATACAAGAAAGGTTCATAAAAACTGACATGTCTGACCATTTCTTTTCATTCCTTATTTTCCTGCCTTTCTTGATGGCAAATGTCTCAAACTTTCCACTGTTCCCATGCTCCACACACTCAGCGTTTTGGTAAATTTCACTGGGCATTTCAGAAAGTAACCAGATTCAAACACAGCTCACACATTGCATGTCCTTAAGTGTAAGGTGCTTAAACATATATTCATATGTTATGTTATGTTTATATTCATATGATCACCGTATTTGTAATTTGTATTGACTCATGATGGGATGTGGTAATTCCACCATTGTCCTAAACCCCAACCTTCCACATGTCAAAATGAATTAATAATGTTTTTGCCCGGGAGTTAAATGAAATGATCTTTTTCCAGATGACACATACGTCTAAAATATTAACCACGCACTTATTTTCACATTCTCTCCTCCTTTCCCATACTCCACCCTGCAGACATAAAGAAGAAACACTAATGTCCTTTTTGCTCCACAAAATTTCCACAGAGGATGTTGTCATGGTGATGATCCCAAACCTATAAAATCTCCATAAAAGTTACTAAAGAAGTATCAATGTTTTACATTAAAGTTAAGCAAAAAAAAAGACTAATTATTTTATTTTCAACTGCTTTTAGGGCTCTGTCTGGAACTTCATCTAGCGAAGGTCTGTTACTGTTTGTACCAGGGCAGCCAGCCAAAGGGGACATTGTTTCCTGGGGCGCAGTGCTATTTGGGTTCATCGCTGGTAGAAAAGTGTCATTACTTCATAATTGTTTTCACTCTTCTCTGACTGAGCAGTACACTACCATGAAAAAGGAAAGGGAAAAATTATAAAAGCAAACACAATCATACACGGCAATGCTGCTATCTTAAAATAGTTGCACAGATTTATGCACCAAATAGCCCTGAAGATGGCAGGGGTCTTCTTACTCAGGCGGGTGTGCGGATTCCCTAAACTGTTTAGCACTCGGTTTCCAGGTACGAGAACGAGCTGGCCCTGCGCCAGAGCGCGGAGGCCGACACCCGCAGCCTGCGCGGGGTGCTGGACGAGCTGACCCTGGCCAGGGCCGACCTGGAGATGCAGATCGAGAACCGGGCGGAAGAGCTGGCCTTCCTGAAGAAGAACCACGAAGAGGTCAGCCAGAACAAATCTGCAGTTAGAACAGATAGGGAGGATCCATTATTTGCCTGTTAAAATGGTCAATCGTTTCGAATTTCTGTGCGCGTGTGTGTTGTGATCGCTGCGTTCAATCGTTTCGAATTTCTGTGCGCGTGTGTGTTGTGATCGCTGCGTTAGCCGCTGGGGGTGGCACTCGTTGACGGAAGCTGCTGTTACAGTTGACTGGATTAAAGGCAGTTTCTGATTTTGTGGTTTCATCGTTAGGTGAGGACAATACGAATTTTAATTGCCCTGCTGTAGAGGTTTTTGTTTAATATGGTACGTTTAAAGTCAGAAGTTTGCGGACAATACATGTTACATGTGTCAGAGAAACTGGCTCTGCCCCGTGCGATTGGCGCACGGAGCCCCAACACGCCCCAGCGCCTGCCCGTCGGCGCCCGGCGTGCAGAACGGACGTTAATCGCAACTCCAGCAACAGGCTTCCCCGAGAGCTCTCTGCGGGAATCCAGGGCTGGGACACCAACGGTCTGCGAGCCTAGGGGCTGTGTGCCGCCCTCAGCTTGGCAGCTGCAGCTGAAACCCCCACACGCGCCACTGCCGCCAGGCGGGCCCCCAAGAAGGCCCTAAGGACATAGGGGGACTCATCCGCCAGGGGGTGGGCACAGCGCCTGAGGCCTATGGTGAGTTTAGGGGCCCAGGGAAATGTCTTAAGTTCCTTTAAAATCAAAAGAAAAAATAAAGTTAAAAATAACAATGACAAGTCAAATGAAAGATATTAGCCTTTAGGTAAAATATGTTTTAATATGTTGAACTAGTGTCTGTCTTGTACCAACGGAGGCCCACAAAAGTCACAATGGGCCCCCGTGCCCCTCTCTCACTTGCTGCGCGCAGGAGCTCCGAAGCTTCCAGTCGGACGGCCCCGGCCAGGTCAGGGTAGAAATGGACGCTGCCCCAGGGGTGGACCTTACCAGGCTCCTCAACCACACGAGGGCACAGTACGAAGCCATCGCGGAGCAGAACCGCAATGACGCAGAAGCCTGGTTCGTTGAAAAGGTACCACTAACAAAAACAAAAGGCTTTGATTGATACATTGGCAGGGCCACCGCAGCACTCACACGTGTCCCCCGCCCCACTTTTCTGTGTCAGAGTGGAGAGCTCAAGAAGGAGATCAGCGCCAACACTGAGCTGCTTCAGTGCGGCAAGAGCGAGATCGCCGATTTGAGACGCACCTTTCAAAACCTGGAGATAGAGCTCCAGTCGCAGCTCGCCATGGTAGGGACTAGGGACGGTGCAAAAAGACACGGCACCATTTCAACTTCCAAAGAAAATGTTGCTTCCAAATTATGTTAGGCCATTGGCTGCTTTCCTCCTTTCATTGCCTTCATTGTTATGTCTGTGCCATTTCTCTCCCACGTGCAGAAGAAATCCCTGGAGGACTCTTTGGCCCAAACCGAGGGCGACTACTGCGGCCAGCTGTCCCAGATGCAACAGCTCCTGAGCGGCCTGGAGAAGCAACTGCACCTGGTGCGTGCGGACACCCAGCGCCAGAACGACGACCACCAGCGGCTGCTAAACGTCAAAGCCCGCCTGGAGCTGGAAATTGAGACCTACCGCCACCTGCTGGACGGCGAGACACAAGGGTGAATAGACAACTGAGGTTGAAATAACCTCAGTGGCTGACCAGAGGGTGCACCTGATGCAGCTTGGGGGGCAATAGAAGAAAGGGTCCTTTAGTTGACAAAAAATAACAAATATAGTAAAGGCATGCCTTGGATTTATTAAGCGCTCTACACTTTGCCAAGTGCTATCATTCATTATCTCACTTAATAACAACTCATAAATGCTGGGATGCGCGACGGCACCACAGACAGAGGCACACTGCAAAGGACTCCTGGACAAATCACCCGTTTGAGTTCTGATATGTGTCCCGATACTAAGAGTGACACTTTAAATGACAGCCACCTGTGCCACCTCGAACCTAGTGTAGCAAACGTCCCAAAAGTAGTAGGAGCTTGGCCTAGTGGGAAGAACTCAGGACTATAACCCAGAAAATGGAAATTCTGAGACCATGTTGCTTCACCGTGAGGTCCCGCTTTTGGCAGGGTCTGAGAATAAAGGTGCACCACACCAAACTGACTGCTCCCAGTGTGCATCATGCGACACTCCTTGGTTTTTTCCGCTGTGATACTAAGACATTACTTTTTTGTTGTTGTTCAACAGGTTTTTTAATTTAGATTTTATTTTTCAGTCGCCATTCACACTCAACATTATTTTGTATGAGTGTCAGGTGTTCAGCATAGTGCTTAGACAATCACATTTTACAAAGTGTCCCCCCCCCCGGTATGTCCGGTGCCCACCTGGCACCAACACACAGCCATTACAATATTATCATTCAATCATTCTCGATCAAGAAACTTTGCATATCTTCCTTACTTGGTCATAGTGTTATGAACATTTCTAATTTTTAGTTCAAATAGCAAACTCCTTGTCTGTCCTCGTTCCAGAAAGCACGAGGTGATACCTCTCCCTCATTCTCTCTGCAGTGATGATCGGGATGAAACCGCACCTGTGACGGACTCCAAGCCTCAAGCACAGCCCATCGATTCCTCTGATGGTACACAGACTGCCTGAGAACCACTTAGAATAAGTCAGAGTCACACTTACTAATGACTGAAACTGTAACATCTCACTGAACACTGCAGTACTATTAGTAATGTATACTTACATTCTGAGCCAAGGAAAGACATGTGTGCACCCTGCAGAAAAGGAGCAGTCCACACTGAGTTAAAACTTTTCACAAGCCCAGGAGAGGCAAAGAGGCATGCAAAGAGGCATGACAAGCCTCAGATGTACTTTTTAAATGCCAAAAAAGGAAAATATTTTCATTTGTGCATAACACTGAATACATTTCATTCTCATTGAATAAAATGCATTTTTGAATGCAAAATTCACCTTTGAAAGTTAGAATTAGATGGGTTGTAGCAGTCAATCCCTAATTTAGAAGGTTAAGTTGAACACCATCAATTTCGGATAAATATTTGAAACATTAACTTTTGCCCTCTTTGTTCTGTCTTTACCCTCAGACCCCACCAACACCCCAAAAATGAAGGCAACTGTGCAGATCATGGTGGACGAAGAAGTGATCTCACCCCAAGTTCAGGAACCTGAAGAATTAATGTAAAATTTCACCTGCCCCATGATTGTTTCCTTAGGAACAAGGAATTTACAAGTAGAAATTATTCTTTTCAGACTAAGATGCTATATTAGTTCAATCTCTCTTTTTGTCTGTTTCATTTTCTTTGGATTCCTATTCACTGTGAGCCCTGTTTGTCCTTCTGAAATGATATTCCCGTATGAACCATCATGGCCAAGTTGGTTTTTATAACAAACGAAAATTGCCTTTTGTCTCTCTGGACCTGGCGTAGTCTGTTCATAAATTTTCTTCTAGTGACCTGGAACATGTTTTGACTCACAGGACTTTGACAAGTAGTATTGTTTTAATAAAGTTGATTCTAAAAGACAAACAATCGTAATGTGAAACCTGCACCTTCCTGATTCCGACAATAATGTCAAGGGCACAGAGAGAGGTCTGTGAATACTAGTAACAAAGTAGATAAATACTGGAACAAAAATACCAAGGTCTGAGATTAAGTTAAGAAGTTCCTTTGGAAGTTCTCTCCTTTTTAACATTTGCCCAGTTAGTTCGCAGCAAAATTATACTGCCCACTGCAGGACATAACAGCTGTCCTGTTAGAGGTCTGGGCCTTCTTTCATTCAGTCAAGAAACACTCACTGAACCCCGACAGTGGCCCGACTCGAGACTCTCCTGGGAGGGGTTGCTACAGTGAATGGGGCAAACCCATCACAGGGCACACGGCGGGGAAGGTTTTACACGGAAGTTGACCAGGCAGAGAAGGGAGAACAGACACAGAGGAAACACACTGTAAAGGACACAGAGTGTGAACATGTAATTGCTGTGATGTCTTTTCTCCCATCTGACACCAGGAAGGCCAAGGCTGGCGGCTCTACGGGAGCGGGTCCGGCCCATGAAGTCAGTAGCAGATGTCAGGTTCTGGGTTGGGGCAGCAGGTGGCCAAAGTCCAGGCCTGAGTAGACAGTGATTCAGTCTGGGAGGCCAGACTCAGACTGAGAAAAGACAGCAGCAGCAGGATTTTATGATTAAGAACCTGGGCTCTGAAGCCAGACTGGGTTCAAGTTCTGGCTCTGTGGTGTAACAGCAAGTAAGAATTTCTGGGTGCCTCGTTTTCCTGGTCTTCAAAGTGGGGTGGGTTTTATGAAGATTAAATGAGGTAACAACACACGTAAAACACTAGGAACCGTCCCTGGTGCCAGCAAGCGCTCGGTATTTGTGTCCTGTTGCTATTTACCATGTGGAACCGAAATGGCACGGAGAAATCAGGGAGTTGGCGCACGAGGAGTGTGAAAGGGAGCAGAAGGGAGAGAGGGTTCCCGCAGACCTGGAGGAACTCGGGCGCTGAGTGCGAACGCCCGTGGAAGGTTTACTAAGCCACTTTGACATGACTTGCTTCAGTGTGCATCTTTTTGATGTCACGCTTCCTTTCAATATTTGCCAGTGGTTTCGGGTACTCCGTTCATCTCACTTGGTTATTATGCACAGCAAGTCAGTTCTCTCTCTAGCCCTCCCCACCCAGAATATGTCCTAGGAGAACCTGGCCTTTCAGACCCAAAGGGATGACCGAGGCCTCTTCCTGAACAAGGCCCAGAGCGCACAAGTGATAACCGGCGCACATAGTTTCTGTCCTAAATAACATCTATCCTCCTTGCACGGCATCTGAATTGTGTGAGCTTTGAAAGAGAAAGGGACTTTGAACGAGTATTAATCTGGTGGTCATTTCTTAGTCATTACATTTCTTAGTTTCCCAGCATTCCATTTCTCTGGAAATATTTTCCCCATTGGGATCCACGAGGCATCGTCTCACTGGAAGCTTTTTCTCAGACTCTGAATATTGGCTCAGCCCTCATTTCCTCTCTCGAAACTTCCTCCCTGGGTAACCTCATCTAATCCGTGGTTTTAAAGTAAACACCTATGGATGAATGTTAGCTGGATTTACTGTGGTGGCCATTTCACAATACCCAAGGTCTGTCCGGAAAAGGTTCAGCCATTGCTAATGTAACGAGAATGGTTTGCGTGACATCGATGTAACCTGGCAGCCAAGGAGAGTGGGCTGGAATGCGCATGCGTGATCAGCGAGGACTTCACTGCACTAGTCGGTGCGGGTAATGGATGACACTGAGTGAGCATGTGGACTGTGAAGCCGTCACATTCAAAATAACTGAGCAAGTAGAGCAAGGACTCTGCATCAAATTTTGCATCAAGCTTGAGCATTCCTCCACAGAAACTATTCAGATGATCCAGAAGGCTTTCGGGAACGATGCCATGAGTGCAGGGCAAATAAAAGTGTGGCACGAACGCTTCAAAGATGGCGGAGTATCTGTTGCAAGTGATCCACGTTCTGGAAACCTGCAACAAGCAGACGCCCGAGAATGTTGAATGTATACAGGCTGCAGTCAACAAAGAGCAGAGCACTGTGTGAGGTCCCGGGGTGCCTACTTTGAAGGGGACCGAGGCGTCACTGTCCTGTGTACAATGTTTCTTGTATCTTGTATCATCTTCAAAAAATGTCTCTTTTTCAGATTGCCTGGCTGGATACTTTTTGGACAGACTTCATGTATAAACCCAGAACCATTGTGCTGTGCAGCTGAAACTAACATGATGTTGTATGTCCATTACACCTCAGTTAGAAATGAACAACGTGACCATCTATGCATTGATTAGTTCTCGTGGAGACCGCCAAGACGGCCCCAACCATCCTCACCGCTCGATGCTCATGGCCCTGTGTGCAGCCCCCTCCCACGATGAACAGAGC
>PVIA01009857.1:0-56910 GCA_004024845.1 Tonatia bakeri | reverse complement strand
CTTTTCATCAGTGCTAGTGTTTACAAGCTAAATCCTGGAAACCGAGATCCAGCTACTGTTGAGTCTAAACAGTGAGTTGTTTTTCAATGCTCTTCAAAACTCTTTCATAAATACTTGCTATTCCTACATCCCATTCCTCCCACTCCTTTACAGCTGGATCTTTAGTAAGGTGACAGCTGGCTACTAGAATTTTTTTTTTCAAACTTTGTCATTGAGTATACTGGCTATGTTTAAAAAACATGAAAAACTCATAGGGAACTTCTGAAACTTTTTTACATTTATTCAAAAGGCTCTAAATTTGAAATTTTGGAAAAGAAAAAAGGATTAACTTTTGTTGCCGTCCTTTCCATGTGACTGTAACCCACAGCTACCTTCTAAAATATCTATATTCCCAATTTACCTATATCTTTCAAATGGTCTGCTCAAAGTCAGGCAGATAATAATCTGGCTATTACACAACACCACATTTTTCAACCGCACCAACTAGCCAGGCCTTTGAGAAAACAGTTAGTGGTGGGTGAACATTTAGGCATCTTTCAAATCCCACTGAAAGATAGCTACTTTGCCCTTCAGTTTTTCAGAACAATGAAGTTAGAGGAAATCTTAAGCAGAACCTCATATATCTAATTCTATCCAAATAGTAAGCATGTGTTGAGTACCTGCTACAGGTAGGAAACAATACTAGGTGTTATAAGAATAGAAACAGGGAAAAGAATATTGCTGCTCTCTTCAGTGGTATGAGTGGATTAACTCCTTCAACACACACTGGGGAATAACAGTCATGTTGCCGGCATGGGAGAGGAACTGAGGCTACCTCTGCAGAAGGCAGATGTGTAAACAACTTCTGTTAAACTCAGTAATAACTATCTTTAGCCAGGAAAAGTATTCAATACTTTGCAGGTGAGAGAAAGGGGAATAGGAGCTTTGAAAAGGCTTCCCTGGGAAGTTTCACTAGACCTGGATCTTTAGGGTAAGTCTCTCAGGTATCTTATTCCACACTACCTAGTACAATCCCAAACAGCTTTATTTAAATGACATTAAACAGAATGATATATGTTTAGGTATTTTCTGTGGTTATCACTCCACAATGTCTAGATGAGTATAGTACAGAGTTTAATCTTGTAAATTAGAGAAGTCCCAGTAGCTTCTTGATTTCTGCAAATTCTCAGAATGTTTACTACCATCAATCACACAGTCAAGTTTGAATTTAAGCTCCTACTTCCATTAATATAGTTTGTTTCCAGGACTGTCTCACTATCCTGTGCTTGGCACTCCTCCAACGTTTTCCCCTTATTTCTGTTTTCTCCATTATTTTTGTTGTGTGAATTGCTTCTATGAGGAATCTGTGAGTACATATACAAAGTGCTCTGGGGATGGAAGATGGATTTGTGAAAATTATATGACATTAAATATATAGATAATGATGATGATGTAGAGATAATAGGTATAGATCTCACAAAAATGCAAACTTTTTTTTTAAATTACATACTAGATATTTCGCAATTAAAACTTTCCTGGATCATTTCCAAAACACACCTTCTAGCTTCATGCCAAATGGATCAAACTGTCTTTCTTTCCACAGCTTTCCTCATCACACATGAGAATTCCAGGTTCTCTCTTGTCTTTTTGAAGGAAAATGTGGTGATTACTCTAATAGCAATATAGCCCAGCCTTACATATTCATCTTTATCAAAGATTCTCAGGAGAATGAAGCCTTTATTTCACACAGTGGGTCATTAGCCTTATGAGGCAGAGATGGTTTTAAAGAGCAGTATTTGTTTTCTTCAATCACATTTAAAGAGTTCTGTTAAAGAGGAGACGAGCCCAGAGTGGAGCTGCTTACACCAGGCTCCAAACCGAGACTTGAGTTAGTTACAGTTTCAGCTCTCCCAGAGATGGGAACTTTTTAAAAATATATTTTATTGATTATGCTATTACATTTGTCCCATTTCTCTCTCCTCCTTATTCTCCTCTGCCCTTACACCCCTCCCACCATCATTCCCCCACCTCAGTTCATGTCCATGTGTCATACATATAAGTTCTTTGGCTTCTCTATTTCCCATTCCATTCTTAACCTCTCCCTGTCTACTTTGTACCTACCATTTACTAAGCAAACAGCTAGAACAGGAATAGATTCACAGAAATAGAGATCACATGGAGGGTTATCAGTGGGGAGGGGAAGGGGAGAGAAATGGGGGAAAAGGTACAGGGAATCAGAAATGGAATCTTAAACCAGTCAATTAGGAATCACTTGATCAACAGTCGTCAGGCAATCTGCCGAAGGACCCGGCCATCCACTGTAAGGAATGTAAACTTGCAATAACCAACTCACTTTTTGCCTAGTACATCTTCCTTCTTCCTGCTCCCTTTGTCCTACAGAGGTCTTTCAGTTTGTACGGGTCCTCAGAGCTCCTTTCTCTCTGATTCATGAAACTCAGAATAATGCTAATAAGATCTTCAGAATTTACTCAATTGAATTTTGTTTTTTAACAGATCATAACAGTGTGCAACACACAGAAGCCCCTTAGTAAGTGGTAGAAATTAATAAATTTGTAATATAATGTGACTATGTAAGAATCATTATGATAATAATAATAGTTATGACATAATAATCAAATGGACATGAAGAAATTTGTGGTATGCATTATGTCATAGACTGCAGTTTTAATTTTATTCACCAGAAGAACTAATATATCTGGCTTAAATAGTATTTTTAATACTTAACATGGTATTGGATATGGCACTTTGAATTATACAGTTAAACATCTTGGCTCCAGGAGTGCTACATAAACTGAGAGTTATTTCTTGCTAGACATAATACAATAATACCCTTTCAAAATTATTGATAGGGTAAATATTTTCATTTTGAAAGACTGATGTAATGACTAAAATAATTATCTATCTATCCATTGATTTATATATATATATAGCCATGTATATTATAGAGTATATAAGGGTATATATAAAAATAATATGGAATTTAAAAAACAAAATAAACATTACAAACACATCTATTTCTCTTCTCTCTTGTCTTTTGTTGACACTCTTATTGACAGGTTTATTTTTACCCTGCCTCTGTCTCAACTTTTACCTTACACAAATTTCATTCATATTTTGACATCCAACTTCAATGTCTTCTTGTGAAGTTTTCTCTATTTTATATATAGTCATTGTTCATTCCAATTTCTAAACAGTTATAACCCTGGTTTATGATGAAATTTGGTACTGAATCAAATGATATCCTGTATTACTCAAAAATTACCCTATACATTTTACCTTTTTGGTTGTTACCAGTATGTGAACTCTCAAGAGAATATTTTACTTCTTTTATATATACCTCCACAATACCTTGTTGTTTAGCCTTGTGATTAATATCTGAACAGTATCAAGTACCAAAATTCTAAATTGATATATATACTAAAAAGTCTTATAGCACAACTTTCAAAAATGCCAATTTAGAAAAAAGAGACCTTTCACTCAACAATATTTTCCACAATTTTCTGAGAAAGCATACATTATAAAATAAGATAGACACATACATTAGCACCTATTTCTTGATTTTGGATTTATATTAAAAGTTCTGTCATATTAGCCTGATATTTCCATTATGTTCTGCCTATATAACCTCAGAGGTCCATTTGCTGAACACCTTGAGGAAGTTATTTCATGCATTTCCAGGACACAGCACTCCAGATAAAAATCTCACATGTTAGAGTCATTTTTCCAGTTTTAAACAAAAAAAAAGGAATATAAGTAAAAAAAAAACAAATCCAAAAAATCCATAATAATTGTTTTAAAATTATAAGGAAAAATTATTATAATCAAATAAGTTAAATAAATTATTTTCCTATTGTGCTATTTTTTTTAATTTAGGCAAACATTTATTCTGTAGTGTTTCAGCTAATTAACCGGTTTATAGAGACAAAAATTGACATGTTTTAATTTGTGGCTTACACATAAGAAAATCTTTAGTCAATAAACTATTTTATTTTTTAAATTATATTTTATTGATTATTCTATTACAGTTGTCCCAATTTTTCCCCTGTGCTGCCCTCCACTGAGTATCGTCATGCCCTCAGGCAATCCCCACACCACTGTTCATATACATGGGCCATGTATATAAATTCTTTGGCTACTCCATTTCCTGTACCATAGTTTACATCCCTATGGCTGTTCTGTAACTACCTATTTGTACTTCTTAATCCCCTCACCTCTTCACCCATTCCCCCAAACCCTTCTCTCATCTCGCAACCATCAAATTGTTCTCTGAATCCATGATTCTGTCTCTGTTCTTGTTTGCTTAGTTTGATTTTTAGATTCAATGGTTGATAGATATCTAATTATTGCCATTGTTTTAATAATTTTGTTCTTCTTCTTAAATAATCCTTTTAGCATTTCATATAATAATGCTTGGTGACGATGAACTCCTTCAGTTTTTTTCTTGTCTGGGAAGTTCTTTATCTGCCCTTTGATTCCAAATATCTTTGCTGGGTAGAGCAATCTTGGCTGTAGGTCTCCACTTTTCATGACTTTGAATATTTCCTGCGAATCCCTTCTAGCCTGAAAAGTTTCCTTTGAGAAATCAGCTGACAGTTTTATGGGAACTCCTCTGTAGGTAACTGCTTTTCTCTTGTGCTTTTAAGATTATCTCCTTATCTTTAACTTTTGGCATTTTAATTATGACGGGTCTTGGAGTGTATCCATCTTGTTTGGCACTCTCTATGATTCCTAGACTTGCATGTCTATTTCTTTCACCAAATTAGGGAATTTGTCTTTCATTATTTTTTTTAAATAGATTTCCAATTTCTTGTTCTTTCTCTTCTTCTTCTGGCACTCCTATGATTTGAATATTGAAATGCTTGAAGTTGTCCCAGAGGCTGCTTACCTATTCACATTTTTTTTGGGGGGGGGGGTTCTTTTTTTCCTTCTTGTTGTTCTGATTGATTGTTTTTTGCTTCCTTATGTCTAAATCATTGATTTGATTTTCAGCTCCATCCACTCTACTGTTGATTCCCTATAAATTGTTCTTTATTTCAATTTATGTACCCTTTATATCTGACTGGATCTTTTCTATGCTGTTGAGGTCCTCACTAAATTCCTTGAGCATCCTTATAGCCAGTGCTTTGAACTCTGCATCTGACAGATTTTTTATCTCAATTTTGTATAGTTCCTTTTATGAAATTTTGACCTGTCTTTCACTTGGGTCATGTTTCTTTGTCTCCTCATTTTTTCAGCCTCCTTGTATTTGTTTCTATTTATTAACTAGAGCTTCTATGACTCCATATCTTAGTAGCATGGCCTAATATAGTAGGCGTCCTGTAGAGTCCAGTGGCACAGCCTCCCCTATCACCCAAGCTGGGGATTTGAGGTGCACCCTCCATGTAAGCTGAATACTCCTCTCCTCTTGTAGTTGAGCTTTGATTGCTGTTGGTAAATCAATGAGAGGGATTTGTCTAGGCCAGTTAGCTGCAAGGACTGACTGTTGCCACTGACCACAACCTCTGCCCTCTGTGGAGGATCAGATGTTTGGGTACAGGGTGATGATACTCCACTGGGTACACAGGTTCTGGTGTTTCCTGGGTGATGCAGGCCAAGGTCAGACCCCACTTGTGTTCTGTCCTGGGTCACTCTGCATGAGCTAGATACAATTTGCAGATAGCTGCTACTTGTGCTGGGCTTGGAGGTTTCTAGGTGAAACGAAGCTATAAACCTTGGCTGACTCCTGCTAGTGCCAGGCTTGGGACTATGTAGCAAGAGGTGCAGGGGCTGGTGGTTCACTGAGGCAGGTGTTGTTTCTTTGAGAGGATTTAGGAAGTTATAAAGCATGAGCTAACACCAACCATTCATATGGAAAGGCCACTGTTAAGAGCTTGAATGGGCCTGTGAATTGGGTGGGACAGAGCCTCAGGGAATCACCAGGGTGGAGCCAATGTGTTAGCCAGGTTTATGGAGTCTCAGATATGGCCCCTGCTTGCCAGCTCTGTGACTCTGTGGAGGGAGGGTTCAAAAGAGGAACAATGGCTTCTGCCTGCCTTTCTGTCTAGGAAAAAGTTGTCCTCCAGCTCTGTCCTTACTGCCAAACACTTCAGTTCCTCCCTATATGATACCAGTGTCTTTCAAGCTGCTACCCCAGTGATGGACCTCATACGGAGTGAGTCTGAGAAGGTAAGTCCATGTGTGGATTCTTTAAGAGGAAGTGTTGGGAATTCAACATTTTCTTCCACTGACTCGATCCCCACTGTTTTTTGCAGCCAGAAGTTATGGGGACTTATCTTCAGAGTACTGGAACCTTGTGCTGGGGGCTCTGGTGTGAGGCTGAGACCCCTCACTCTTGAGGTATTCATCCAGAATACCACACACTTGTGTGAGACTAGCCCATTCTACATATCCATGTCTCCACCCCTCCTACCAGTCTGTATGGATGTGGTTTCTTGAATTCCATAATTGTAAGATTTCCATTCAACTCAGTTTCTGATGGTTCTGAGTGATGGTTGTTCCATAGTTAAGTTGTAATTTTGATGTGGTTGTTTGAGGAGGTGAGCTGTGTTTACCTATGCCTCCAACTTGACCTGAAGACCCTTCAACAAAATAAATACAAAATAGATACTCAATAATCTATTAGGTACTGAATACATATATAATGTGACAAAATTATTCACATCAATGGAAAAAATATAGGCAGATCTGTAAAATTAGTTTAACCTGATTTAAAATATATTTTCATCACGCATGTAAGGGTTTCTCAACCTTGGCACTACTGATCTTTTGGACTGAAAAATGTTTGTTGGAAGCTTGTCTTATACACTATAGAACATTTATAGCAGCTCTGGACTACACTCACTAGATAGATGACAGTAGCACTCCTGGCAGTCTCTAAAAATGTCTCTCCACATGTTTCCCAATATTCCCTGAAAGTGTGGGGAGCAAACCACCTCTGGTTAAGAACTGCTAATATGTATAAATCTGTTACAGGTTTTTTGAAATAAAGATTCATAACATTTTACTTTAAATTGCAAAGTAATTCTGAACACCTGACACAACTTGACTGATGTTCATACCTTACCAATGTAGCCCAAATGAAACTGGACTGCTTCCAAGTCAGAGTTAGATGGTGAGGGATAGGTAGGTAGATAGATAGATAGATAGATAGATAGATAGATAGATAGATGATTCCATTTCTCACAAAACTTGCAACAAATGAAAATATTTACTGAAGGTTGTTTAAAGGACACTAAAGTTTACTTGTAGGCTTTCCAATGAAAAATAATGGTAGATGTTGATTCCAAGATACACATTACTTACTTAACAGGGTCCTATTTAGGATTTTTAAGGAACCATGGTGCTCTCATAACATATAGAAAGTTATTTTCTCCCAGCTTCAAGGTCTGAAGACAATTGCATAATGTAAGTATGACTCCAAAGTGGTTACAGGTCCTAGATATTGAGAAGACTAAAATGGTTAGCCAATACAAGCTCAATAAAGTGAATTTATTTAAAATTTGTTCTTAATAGAAGGCCCTGTTCTCCATTAAGTCATTTATTTCCATTAATTCCTCCATTAAAAAATTCCATCTGAAAGTGAGCAACATGCAATTTTTCATACCTTAGAAAGAATAACCCATCACTCTTGTAAAAATAAAGGCCCAGTTGTTAATTTGATATGCCTTTGAATTTTGATATCTTTCTTCTTGAGCAAGTTAAGGCTTGGGCTCTCACTGTAATGTTTTATGAGAAGCAAGGAGGTTTTAGACTTAACTCTTGAAGTATTGATTATTATTGAACTCTTTTTAATCTCACTAAAAAAACTGTACTAAAAATAGCAGTACTCTTAAGACGTTTGATTAACTTTACATCTGCCTTTGATTCTATGGATATGGTTTTTAAGCTCTGTGAGTGTAAGATAAGTCTCTGCTTATTAATATGCTTGCAAAATCTACATCTATGGTATCATTGCCAGAATCAAGCAAGATAGTAATTTAAATGTATAAGAAAAAAAATGAGTCTTGGACTGTCTTTTTACATTGAAGCTAGATATCTTTATATTCTTCTTAAAGAAATTGTGTCATTGCCCACTTGCAAAAATGAAGAGGAAAACAATTACCCTTTTCTATAGTAAGGTCATGGTTTTATTATCATGAATCATCACAGACCTTAGAAGAATTATGAACTTGATAGTTATCTATCTAAAAAAGGCAATTAACATTAATTATGATGACATAGGTACTTATTATCTTAGCAGAGCTAAATAATTCTCTCATAGTTAAGTAGTTAATATTAACTAATTCCATGCAGCAGAAAATTTGTTCTGCTTTTGTCAATGTTTTCAATATGTCAGTGAAATACCTATAAAAATATTAAGAGGCCACTAACTTAATAATGTCATGACCTGTGAGAATATTATAAAAGCTTTTAAAATACTGTTTTGGAAAATTGGTATTATTTGTCTTGATATTTTTCAATAACAGAATAAGTCTTACCATTTGTGTTTGGTTTCAAAAACAAGTTTTGTTTTTAATTAACAGTATAGAGTGCTGTTAGTATTAGCAATAACAACAATTAATATTTTCTGAGTAACTATGTGCCAGACACCTTTCAGTATCTTATTTATTGTCAAGACAATGTTTTAAGATGAGCTTATCTTTTGAGGTAGAGATTATCACCCCTGTAGATGAACAAAGTCGTACAGCAGAGAATTAAAGTAATTTGCCCAAGATCATACAGTGGGTAAGTGGCAAGGCTACTGTGCAAACCCAGACAATTGACCACTGAAGAACTGTCGTTAATCGTCACCAAATACTTTTCCTGAGATCCAAGATCTCATTAACAAATATAAGACTGAATCATCAAATATTCAACTCCTAACAAAAATCAGGTTTAGAAAAAAAATGAATGAATATTTACTTTCTTGCTGCCTAGTCTACTCTGTATCTTTGAGTCAAATCAGAAAGTCAAGGACCTTATCTTATTGTTTTACTTTTCTTAGGAAGGGAATGTCTTAGGAACACAGAATTAAATTTCTTATAATCCTTGCTTTTATGATGCACTCACACCATTAGTATATTCATGGCTCATGTTTTCTTAATAAGTTGGTTACTTTTCATAATATGGTAAGCAAACAATACCAACCACCCACTAGGACCTTGGTAAAAACATACATAGAACTTGAAAAAATAGAACTGTAGTAAGAGCTCAACTTTTATTAATGGTTTCTCCACATTCATTTTTAAATTTGAGGAGTAAATTACTTAGAGAGAAATGCCCATATCTTAATGGTAAATGTTGATAAGTCAAATTTCATAAGCTTGGAAATATGCATATAATGGTAAAGTCCACACCCTCAAAGCACAGTATATGAGGTCTGCCTGAAAAAAGTCCAGTCATTGTTAATATAACAAGAACACTTTGTGTGACATTGATGTAACCTGGCAGCCAAGGAGAGTAGACTGGCATGCACTTGTGTGAACAATGATGACTTTACTGTACTAGACAGTGGGGGCAGTAGATGCCTTTGAATGAGCATGTGTACTGTATGGTCATCGCATTCAAAATGACTGAGCAAGTAGAGCAATGAATCTGCATCTGATTTTGCATTAGGCTTGAATACTCCTCTGCAGAATTTAATTGGATGATTCCTGAGAGTATGCAGCTATGGGCAACTGGTGATTGGCAGTTTCATCACAACAACATGCCCACTCCTGCATCACATATGGTGCAGTTTTTTTGCAAAACATTAAATCACCCAGGTGACCCACTCCTCTATCTCTAAGATTTGGTGCCCTGCAACTCCTGGCTTTTCCCAAAACTAAAATCACCTTTGAAAGGGAAGAGATTTCAGACTGTCAATGAGATTCAGGAAAATACAACAAGGTACCTGTGGTGATTAGAAGAACTGTGTGAGGTCCCAAGGTGCCTACTTTGATAGGACACCTGAGGCAACTGTCCTATGTACAACATTTCTTGAATTTTGCATCTTCTTGGATAAATATCTCTATTTTCCATATTACGTGGCTGGATACCTTCTGGATAGACCTTGTATTTTCGAAACAAAAGTTCTTTTGTGTTCTTCCCAGTAAATTCCATCCCCCACCAAAGATACTACTGAACTGATTTCTTACTGTAGCTCAGTTTTGAGTATATCTAAAACTTCATGAAATATGTACTCTATATATGACATCTTTCAGCTTAACACTTTTAAGATCTGCTCATATTGTTTTGTGTATTAGTAGTTTACACCTTTATATTGCAGAGTTGTATTTCATTATATGAATATACCACAGTTTATATATTCTTTTGTAAATAGATATTTTAGTTGTTTTTAATTTTTTATCTTTTTTTATAGAGCAGCAATAAATATTATTGGAAAGGGCTTTTATAGAAAAAAAATTTGCCTTGAATAATTACCCAAGTGTGTAATTGCTAACTCACAGAATAGTTTTTAAAAATGATGAGATATAATTGATATATAGCATGATATTAGTTGTAGATGTATAAATAAGGATTTGATATATGTACATATTGTGAAAAAACTACTACAATGTGTGGGTTAAATCCATCACTACACATAGTTACAAAATTAGTTTTCCTTGTAATGAGAACTTTTCATATCTACTCTCTTAGCAACTTTCAAACGTACAGCACAGTAACCAGTTGCTGTGCTGTACATGGCAACCCCAGGAGTTATTTGTCCTATAGCTGCAAGTTTGTACCTTTTGACCAACTTCACCCATTTTGCCTGTTGCATGCTCACACCTCTGGCAATCAGCAACTTGTTCTTTGTATCTATGAGTTGTTTGTATTTTCAGATTCCACATGTAAATGTGATCATACAGTATTTTTCTTTCTCTGTCTGACTCATTTCACTTAGCATATTGCCCTATAAGTCCAACCATATCGTCCCAAATGATGTGATTCTCTTCATTTTAATGGATGAATAATATTCCATCATATATACATACCATATCTTCTTTATCCATTCATCTATCAATAGACACATAGGTTATTCTCACTCCTTGGCTATTGTGAATGATGCAGTAGTGAACACGGGGCTGCAGATATCTTTCAAGGCCTTGTTTTTGTTTCCTTTATATAAATTCCCAGAAGTGAAATTTCTGGAATTTCCTCAAAAAACTAAAAAGGGATCATATGGTACTCCTATTTTTAAGTTTTTAAGGAAACTTCATACTGTTCTCTATAGTAGCTACACCAATTAATGCCCACCAACAGTGTACAAGGGTTCCCTTTTCTCCATATCCTTACCAACACTGGCTATTTCTTATCTTTTAATAATAGCCATTTAACAG
The DNA here is from genome assembly GCA_004024845.1 of Tonatia bakeri. Taxonomy (NCBI): domain Eukaryota; kingdom Metazoa; phylum Chordata; class Mammalia; order Chiroptera; family Phyllostomidae; genus Tonatia; species Tonatia bakeri. The sequence continues at coordinate 45,610 of PVIA01009857.1, read as the reverse complement.
GTGTGAGGTGATATCTCATTGTGGTGCTAATGCTGCAGAAGCTTTTGCTGCTCTATTTCTTGATGTATGTATATTTAGGATTTCTATGGTATTTTTGGTGAGTTTAGTCTTCCTTATTATATACTATAATATCCCACTTTGTCTCTGATCATTTTCTTTGGTCTAAGTCTACTTTATAAGATATTAATATAGCCACTCCTGCTTTCCTTAGATTAAGATTTGTGTGAAATATCTTCTTCATTCTTTAAATTCTTTAAGTTTATTTAAATTCTTTAACTTCATTCTTTCATTCTTTAAATCTGCCTATATTTTTATATTTGAAGTGAGTTTTTATACACAGCAATATATTCCATGTAGTTAGCTCATGTTTTCAAATCACTCTGCTCACCTCTGCCTTTGACTGTGTACTCCAGTCATGTAAATGTAATGCAATTATTGATACTTTCAGATTTTTCAAGCCTTTTATTTTTGTTTTGTTTGTTTTTCTCTGCTTTTTATTTGCCTTGTTCACTTTTGTTCCTTCCCTGCCAGTTTCTTAAACATTTTTATTTATCCATTGCATTTTGATTATACCTGTTGGTATTGCTGTCCCTGATTGTGAAGACTTTTCTACCATGAACGGGTGCTGAATTTCTAAATGCTCTTCTAGCGTTTAGTTAAAAAATTATCTGATTTTTCTTATTTAATGTGTTAATGTGTTCATTATATTGACCGATTACCACAGATTAAACTGCATTTGCATTGCTCGGATAAAACTCACTTGATCATGACAGTTTAATGTCCTCACATGTTACTGGATTCTAGTTGATAATCCATGGATCTTGTTTCTATGCTCACAATGTATTTTTGTCTACAATTTTATTGTCACGTAATGTTCTTATCAGGATTTGGTATCAGAGTTTGTTGGTTTCTTAAAAACATTGGGAAGTATCCCTACCCCACTATTATATGAAAGAGTTTGAGTTATATTAGTAATAATATTTTATTAAATCATTGATAAAATTCCCTATGAAATGCTTTGAATATTAAGGTTTTTTGTGGGAATTACTTTAATTACAAATTTAATTTAATAAATATGTATAGGGATTTTCAGATTTTTCTATTTCTAGATCACAAAAAGTTTTCCATTTATCTTATTAAAATATAGTCTATATTCAGTGAAATTTATAATTTTAATCTTAAAATTCCAGAAGTTATAACAAACAGGTAGTCATATAAGTACTACAAAAATCAAGGTATAGCAGAGAGATAGATCAACAATATAACCTGTGGGCCAAACCTGACTATGTTTGGCTCTCCCACTAAGAACATTTTAAATATTAATAATGGGTTGTAAAAATAAAACAAACAAACAAAAGAAAGATATATGACAAAGATCATACATGGTTCTAAAATGTTTACTATTTGGCTCTTTACAGAAAAAAAGTTTTCCAACCCCTGATATAAAGCAATTTCACAACCCCCCCATCCCCCCCAAAAAAAAATTTGCTATGCCTCTCTCATCAGACACTCCCCCAAGTGCAGCCCCAAGCAACCACTGGCTGATTTTCCCCCTCTGTTAGATCGGTGCTTGCAAGTGTCATATAAATACAATGCTGAAGTATGTAACCTGCTGATTCTATCTTCTTCTACCTAGTGCAAAACATTTGAGAATTGTGTGTGTTGTCATATGTATTAGTAATTCCCATACCTAAAGCATGAAATTCTGGGTTCTCAACTCAGACCTGGAGTATTCAGTCATATATGTCTTTATTTTTACTGATCAGAAATACATCCCTAGCACAAGGCAGCTGCCAAATTTCTGTTCAGGAGCATAGTACAATATTTAGTCAAAAACTCTATTGTATGGCATCCCTTCTCAGTATAGGACCCTTATTTCTGTTGACATACCTTGCAATTCCCATGACTCAGCAGAACAATTTCTGATCTCTTTCCTCTGTAAGAATAGTGGGCCCCACCTTTTCTGTGCTGCAGTTAGGAAAGGAAGGGTGCTGAGCAGATGCTGAGTTCACTGTATTGCTTACCTTCTCTCAAGGACCATAGCCCTACACTGTCTATGGTGCAACACTGAAAAGTAATTCTTTTATATGTTTTGTTAAGTTTCTTAGTTGTTTATGGAGGGAAAGTAAGTTCAACATTCCTTATTCCTTAATTGGTGGAATTTCAAATCATTTTATTTGTTTTGAATCATTTAAAGAATTAATAAATCATCTGTAAGCATTTAAACATTGCTGAGACCAACAATAGCATTCTACTTGGAACAGAAATGGTCTCTTTATAAATTCATAATGAGCATATTAAGGTGTTTACAGTAGGCAAAATTGATTTTAAAATAAATTTTAATTGTTTGGGTTAAATTTACCTGAATATGCTGCCTTTTCCATTTTGTTTTTTTATCCATGGCAATCCTGCTTTTGTATATAATTAGTATAACTAAAAAATTTGAGGCACAACACAATATGTATTGCATGCATGTATTCCATTAAAAGTCACATCTTTAAAGTGTTGCATTCCTCTGTTAAGAGAAAAAGATAACAAATGAGGAAATGCTGGCTGCCACTGTTCATGTTTGGCTTTGAGATTGCTTTAATGCTCAATGTATGAATTAGGAAATGTGACATAGGTACCATAGTTTAAGAATCAAGATTAGTTTTTTCTACAGTCTTCCTGCTGGACCATTGGGTCTTGTGAGGAATGAGCACAGCAACTTTCTCCAGGGCTTAGAACGCATCTGCCAGGAAAGCAGGGCAGTGAAATGGGGAGTGATTGTGGTTTAGAGTCACACTAATATGGGCTTACATCTTTTATTAAGTATGTAACTTTAGACAAATGCCCTTACTTCCCTGTTCTTTATCTTCTTTTTCAGCATAATGGAGGAAAACTTTCTAGCTTAAATATGTTGTTTTGAAATTTAAGTGATATAATATATGCAGAGAACCTACCTTAATCTTGGCACATAGTAGAAAAGCATTTGTTAGGTGTTTTCTATTCCACTATCACTACTACTAAAAATGTTTTGTCATATATATTTATATATATGTGTGTATATACAATATGGGCACATATCTAACATATGTGTGTATGTAATATATATTTGCAGAAGAGAGGGTTGGTAGTTTTAAATTAATCTCTATCCTGTGAAACTGAAAATTTACCAGTGTTGTGCCTCAATTTTCTAATCTGCACAGGACTCTTTTGAGGATGTATTAGCTTTCCATACAAAAGTAGAGCTTTTGGCAACAAAGAGAAAAGACAAAGTTCTATGAAATCATCTATTTGCCAAGGTCTTACAGAAGACGGGAAGAATTTGGTAATTACCATTGGCCATCATTTCCATCTCCCTTGTCTTAAATCTGTGTTTCTCTATAAAAAATAAGCCCAGTACTCTTTTGTTTTAAAAATAAGTAAAATCTTGAATTACACAGAACCTGTGCCCATAGCCAGCATGTACCCTTTGGGAAGCTACAGTAGGTTTTGACTCACTGTTTGAGAATGTCCTAAAATAAGAAATACTAATATTAATATTTAATCCAAAGTGCAGTGCCTTTCAGGAGAACGCCCCTTGGAAGCAGGGAGACCTATTGGGCATCAGAGTGAATATTGTCATTGACATTGGCAAGATCTTCTGAACTAATGGATAGAGGTGACATGGATACTCTGTCAGCAGAGTATCCTTTCAGAAGGGGTGCCTTTTGGAGCAATAACACCCAAATACATGAAATCTAAGGATGACAAGTATGAGTTTCTTCTCTCCTTTCCTGCCTGAATCTTCTGCTTCAGTCAGAGAGAAGGAAGTACGCTTAAATAAATGTAATAGTGGGCTTAAATTCTGGATTAAAATGCTTTAATCATCAGACTGCATTATGGGATAAAATGCTTTTACTCCAGAAAATATATAACGATATCATAAGAAGCCTAAGGAAAAAAGAAAGAAATGAGCATGCTTGAGAAAGAGAGAAAGAAAATATCTGTAAAACCATAAGTGTGGGAAAGAGTGAGATGGAGAACCAAAGTATAACACACAAAAATCACACTGGCATTTAAACTGAACCCAAAGGTTGAAAATTCACATTCACTCTGAGTTGCCATTTTGCTATCTTCCGGGCTCATGCTGAATACACGTGCTAAAGGATTACCAAGAGGCAATGGAGAGAAGATTTGAAGCCCAAGAAACCTAAGATCAAATTTGAGAATGTAGGTGTCCCTAGGCAAGTTACTTAAACTTTTCTGATCCTCAGTTCCAACTTCCTGAAAATGGGTATATAACAATAATTGTATTTCACATGGATTTTATGAAGAGCTCAAACATTTAAGTATAATAATGATTATACAGTAAAATCTAACTTTTGAATGATGCAAATTTTAGGAACCCTTGTGTATATGTATGTATTATTGAACTTTAGAGTACAAGCCATGTTAGATATAATACATAGTAAAATCTGCAACAAAGTGGACTATTTTCATTTCCAGTACACACATAATTCTTAAATAAAATATTTAGGTTTTTTGTATTATCACATTTTTTAACAGTAGTCTGCTTTACACAATTTATTGACCAGAGTTCTACCACTAACCTTCCATTTAGCATAATATTCTACCTCTTTCCTTCTGACTCCTACAGCTGGATATGTCTTACAGGATTACTATCTCATAAGAGTATTATGGAAGACCTATATATTAAAGTGTTTCTAAAATTCTAATTTGAAGTTTAAGGGACAAAATTTTAAGATTATCAGCTTCATATTTTTATGGGCTTCAAGTTACAAATTAATACCAATATTGATCAATGGAACACCTCTCCACATCCACCAAAGAGGCCAATCTCTCAAGTCTTTTTTTCTATTGACTCTGTAGCAAAATTAACACGGAGTTCTGCATTTTATTAAGTGAATTTTTAGGAAATGTCTCTTGATCTATGTATCAAAAACAATTTGGGATACCAAAGTCACCCAACAGAAGGCAGCATTAGCTTGCATAGGTGTATCTGATAAAGTTGTTTAGTTATAATTTTTACAAAACAGAGAACCGCACCAGGACTACACATCCAGGAGTTAACTGTGTAACCTCACCAGTTCCTCAAGGGGTCTGAGGCAAGAAAGTCTCTCTTTACTCCTGTTGCTTCTACACCATGCAGCTAATCTTTGACAACACAGAGTGAGTGACATTCTACCAATCTCAATAACACCTGGTAAGTGCCTCCTGTTGATAGTAGTGCTGTGTTTTAATGAACAAATAAATGGGTTATTCACCCTTCTTGGCTAGAAACTCTGGCTACTGAAATGAAGCACCAGCTCTCCCTATGTTACTTGGACTAATTGACTCTTTGGATGAAGTTAAACCACACTTATCCCCAGTGGGATGTATGTTTGCCAGTAATCAATAGCTCAACAAGATCCACATGTCAGGTAATTAAGTGTAAAGTAATTAATACCCATCAAATGTTTATTAACTCTTTGCCATTCCTTCACCCAAAAGTGCCACTGTACTATAAATAAGAGGCAAGAGGAGAAGGTGGAAGGGAAGTGGCGGGGGTGCAGAACTTGCTTTGTTTTGGAGGAAGCCAAATAATTGCAACTATCTTCCTGGGTCAAACTCATTTTGAGGCTGGAATCTCCTGTCCCAGTTATCATTTTATAGGTGCATTATTTGTATTCTATTTTTGCAAGTATTCAAGTAAAAATAGGATCTCGAATAAATTTCCTACTGTAGGAAAACTTTTATTCTGATATTATGAAGAAAAGGGAGAAAATAAAATGCCACAGTGCTAGGGCTCTGCCTGTTGAAGAAACTGAGAACTGATAGGCCAAGTCTGAGGAAGCAATTCTACTTACAAGGAAGGAGAACGCTGTTGTCTTTGTGGATAGAATGCTCTGGGAGCCTTTAATTATTATTTGTTATTATCTTAGATTCATTAGTTGAAAATAGTTTCTTTTAACTTTTACTGAAAATAAATTCTGCCACCAAAACCTCAATTACATCAAGAAGGGTTTTACACTGAGGGTTATCCTCTTTTGTTTTAAATCTGCCTTTTGTACCACCATCTTTTGGAGGATACATTCAGAAGAAAAGCATTTTTTTTTTTATGCTTTTTCTTCTCGTTCAGCTCCTGATTGAGGAAAGAAACTGAGTTAGTTCCTAAGAAGTCCTGACTGTAGGTGGGACTTCTGTATAGGGTAGAAAAACGGCATAAGAATAATACATGAATTAAGAGGACACAAAACAAATCAAAGCACTGCAAAGTACTCATTTAATTTAAAATTTCTCACCTATTGAGCTGATAAGACTTGGGGCATTAAGGCCTGGGTCATTATACTTTCAACCTCAGTCAGTTAACAGTTTAAAAAATGTGGTGGCTTATGTTAATGAAGGACTTGGAGAAGAGATGGTTCCTGAGTTAGATCTTTGTTACCAAACCTCTGTAATAACACACTAGCATTCCTTCCTCATAATTATTAAGACCCTGAAACAATTTTCTTTGGAAGTAATAAAGGCACACTTGTTCAGGATTAGAATGGATACTGAACATATGAGTAGCCGACAAAGCGTTATGTGCATTTTTACTTATTAATACAGTTCTATGTATTAGAATTTTCATACTGCCAAACTAAACAAACTTCCTTGAAATAGAACACAATTTTATTCATAAAATAAGCATTTTTAATTGGAATTCTCAGGATATAATTGAAAAACCAGCATGTCTGTCCTTGCAGAGTTCTTCTGCAAAGGGAACTTGACATCTACATGCTTTGAATACATCTAATTTTTGTATTACCTTTATGCTCATATAAATACACATTATTTAAATTAATTTAATGTTATTACTCAAATGCTTTTATAGATATTTATATATTGATCACATCTATATAGTATAAATGACTAATATGATCATATTATAATTTTTTACACCAAATGTATTTTTTCCTTTCTTGCTTACTTTCTTCACTTGAACTCCCAGAGTACTCACCTATCATCTTATTGCACATATGCAATTACATATATAAACATACACATATACACACATAAGTTCACAGAAATACACTTACAATGTTGAGCATTGTATGGAGTCAACATTTTCTGGAGTCACTGTTCCAGAAAAGCAGTAGTGGGGGAAAACCCTCCAATCCCACCCTGTTGTAACCTCAAAGAACCACCCTGCCCTCCAGTTTTATAAGAAAAGACCCATCTTGATACTTTCTTAGGAGTCAGAATCTTCCTGTTCATCCTTCCTCATGACTCCCTTGTTTATCTGACTCCGTACCACCCAGACCCATTTCCTTCCTCAGTCCTTTAGTTTTGGGATGGCCCTCATTAATGAATGTTCTTCCTGTTCCAATTGCCTGAATAATAAAAGTCACCAATTAAAATAGCATACCTTGAATTTCTTACTTTTGATAGCTGTATAATGTTCTATAGTTTGAGTGCACTCTAATGTATTCCCCTATTGATTGCCATTGACTTTGCTTTCCATTTTTGCTACCACAAACAATAACTAAATGTATAGGAAAATTTTATATGTAAAATAAGATATCATGTAACTTTAAAAAAAAATGTAACACTTCACATTTCCAATATTTAAGAATACACTTTTGCTAGCAATCCTGCCCACAGAAGGTATTAATTCTGCCAGTCTGATTGGTATCTATATTAACACGAATTCATGATTTCAATGCCTTTGTTCACATAACTTTGTTATTCCAGAGGATTCTTACTCAAGAAGATAAAAGTTATGAACAACTTTATTTTTATTCCAGGAACTTCCTGAAAGATTTATTAATACTTTGATAGAAAGCTACAAATGCCAGTCTATACCCCAAGATTCTGTGAACACCTTGCCTCAAAACACTTTGCCGTGTCCAATAATTCTAACCCTTTATTTCATGATTCTTTGCCAAGCCTAATCAAGTATCTGCACTGGCAGAGATGCTTCAAACCAGACTTCAAAAACTCATCAATATCTGGACTTGGTCCTCCTCTGTCTGAGACATTACGGGCTCTATAGAAGTGGTGTTCTCCCTTTCTACAAAAACCAATAAACTCAGCTATGTTTCATCTCCCAGTTGTTTTGGTGATATTTCGCAAAGCCAGTATTTATGGGAGGAACTTCAACATTTCTTCCCATGGGAAGCTAAGGTGGCCCATTAGGCAGATAACGGAAGAGGTAAATTCTGTCAAGGACAGAATTTAATTGATTTGCTCTATATCAGGCAAATAATGTGTGCTCTAAGTATATGAGTATAGTGAAAGAAAAGGTATTCAATTCTGCCTTTTTCCTGGAACATGTTTCCAAGAATCTTGTAAATCTATAAGAAGAAGCATTGCATTCCAAGTAGAGAATATAGCTGTTTCTTCTAGACTTTCTAAAGAATTAATTCTGATATTATAAGAGAGAGCTGAAATGTTTTTAGTTTGACACACACCTCAAAGCTTCCCAGGTGTAGTCTGTATTCTGTCAACAGGGGGAATAAGTTTAGGGGACTTTATTATAGTTGAAATACTAAAAAAAAAAAAACATACCACAGCAAAAGGGAAGACATTCTACTGACTTCTTTGTATGTATTTTCTCATTTACTTCTCACCAAAAAATACCTAAGACATAGCAGTCATTACTTAAATGGAGAAAATGGAAGCTCGAAGAATCTAAGTAACTGGTCACTTCTCACACAGCTAAGGAATGACAAACTAGAATTTGGGATCTAGATTATCTGCTCTTATAGAGCTTGTCACTGTCTCGAAACTGCATTTCAAAGGAGAAATAAACACCTCTGTTGGGATTGTACAACCCTGTTAAATGGAAACCATCCTAGAAAACATGTTAATACTGGTTGTTGCTCTAAAAATCCTTGCCTCAATTCCAGAACCAGAATTTCTGTAAGAACTGGGAGGAAAAAAAGAGCACTCTGAGGCCTGGATGGTGTTTCATTCATTCCTTTACCTCCTGCATTTTCCTAAAGGGAGGCTGTGAGTGGATCAGTTGTGAACTGGCCAAGATTCTCAAGTTGTACTGGATCAGTATCCAGATTTGCTCCTAGCAACATTAAATTCAAGTAATTTAAACAAATAGGAGACCCAATCACAGAGAAAGGAAACTCAGCTGAATGGACAGGGGTTTAAGAATGTGCAAGAGGTTGAACTCAGAGAAGAGTATTCATTTTCTTAATGAACCACTAACTTATTTGCAGATTTCTATTAATATTGCAGACAACAAATTGGTAGAAATTTGTGTCAGCAGTGAGAAGGTGAGATGTTATAATAAAAAATCATTTTGATTCTGGGTGATGGAGTCATGTGTCATAATCATCATGACAATATCGTTTCAGCTACTGTTTTTCATGTACTTATTTCTCTGCATCTGGAATTTATTCCTTTGATATATCTTCAAGGGTTTGCTATTATTAACCTGACTCCTCAGCTAAAAAGCAACCGAGGCTTGGAAAGATGTAGAAATTTTTTTAAGTTCACGGTGCTAGTGAGTGGCAGAGCCTGTATTCAAAGTCAGGTCTTTACTATTAGGACAAAGTTTAAAAAGAAGCAAGTGCTAATATATGGATTCCCACACATAAGTAATGTTAATGATTGAAAGTAAATACAATGCCCAAATCCCATCATCAGTCTGATTCGATGATGGGTAGAAAGAAAAAGACCCTGCTGCCCCCGTCTAACAGTAAGCAATCATCAGCACAAAGGGAGTGTTCCACTGAGCTACTGATATTGCGTACTACACAGTGTTAAAGAAGAACGTGGTTCCTAATACACCCCAGCACGGGTGCACCGCTCCATAATTACATTGCTAGCAGCCCTGTAATGAGGACTTTCTTTTTCCCCTCCAATCAATATAAATGCCTATCAGTGTAAAATAGTCACACAGCTTTCTACAGTCTGAAGAGTGAAAAGCAATCCCAGGCTGACATAGTATCTATAATATATCCAAGCATATTGCTTTATTTAAATATGCATTACTGGTATTATTTAACATGCATTGAGAATGGTCAGCATGCAGGAATAATTAGAACAATAGACACCTCAAAGGGAACACATAGATGCCCTGCTGTACCGATAATGAAAGGTGCTATCAGAGGCAAATCACACCCAATTAAGACATAAAAAGGAGACATTATTAATGCTTAATTCCGACTGCATCAGGAATCTCTGTTTGCCTTCCTTTATCACTGATAATAGCATTGTCTTGACCTTACTGCAGAATTAATGGTAGGCATTACATAGTGTGTTATTCACTGTAACCTACTAGAAATTTGCATATGTGTATATTTATTTATGTGATTTGTGATTTGTATCTTTATACTGACATATCACTTAGTGCTAACTTGTTCATGATTCTTTTAAAAATGCAAAGCCTCAGACCAAAACCAGAAATAATATCTTTTAACAACATCCAAAACTATTCACCACCAGCTTAATTTAATTTTGTGAGAGCTGAATAGATTCATTCCTGAGCTGGGTCTTGGTTTTTTGTTTGCTTGTTTTTAACTGTATGTATTCTACTGCGCGTATCTAAAGACAATACATTAGGAGACAGTAAGTTTTTTTAATTATCACACCTCTCCTCACATGGAATTTAGGATAATTCTTAAGCAGTGTGGCTGGATGACGTTTGTTCTGATCTTCCCAGGCAGCTCCCCTGGGGCCCTCTGTCTGGTCCCACCCTATCTCTTCTGTGCCTGGATATATGCTTCCTGCCACAGGATCCTTATCCAGTCTTCGTTCTTGCTTGACAACTTCCTGAAAGGACAGTCGTTCAATTTTGAGCCTGTCTTTATTAGCGTTGGGAATGTTTAGGTGATGATGCAGAACTCCTAGTCTCCCTAGTGACTTGTTTTATTTTGTTTTTGTTTTACTTTGGTGTATGAGATGGGTCCTAGTGATCTTCGTTTGCAACAAAACTTTTCCCACTTAAAACCCCAAATAAAAACTGATCCTCCATCATAGCCATGCCACGTTCTGTGTAACACCATTTCTCTTCTTCAGGCAATAGGAGCTTGGTGTATTGTATACTATGGTATGGGTAACATATGTGTGAAGACATAAAGGCTACATTGAATTCACTTCAGCAAATATGCGTTGATATTGAAGAAGCCAAGCATGTGTAAACTTATTTATCAACAGCAAAACAATTCATAAACAGATCCACAAAGACTCATATCCATGATGACTCATGCTATAGAAAAATTCTGAATAAATATTAGTGTAACAAGAGAGTACAAAAGGCTCCTCCCACGCCTGTTATAAGAGAAGAGAGGCATGTTCACATAATAATTTTGACCTCTCAAGTGTTGCACTTTTCAGTCAGGATAGAAGATGAACAAAATCTAATCAATCTTTTTTTTTTTGCTACTGAGTTATTCTTACTATTGAGTAGTGTGATACTTCACTGCTCTCTACCAGCGGTACTATATAAAAATTGTCAGCTGATGCTAACAAGAGGAGAGTTATGAGTGGCCAGTAAAGGGCCTTACAAGGGCTGAGTCTTCTATGATGGCTGAGTGAAGTGAAGAAATAGTGCCTTTCATTTTACCTCAGTGTTCACTCAACTGTCTAAACAAGCACTCATCGCTGATAGCATGAAAAAGGCATGAGTACCAATGGGAACAAAGGGACTGCATCAAGGGCTACCTACCTCTCTTGGTTTACTGACACACACTGTGAGCTGGAATCTTTCCAGTTCCTCCATCCCTTCACCACCCGGCAGAAGAGTTTAGAGCCCCCTTCAAATACCCATAAAAATAATAGGACTCAAGTGTATTTGAAATTGTCCAACTCTATGACAGATCAATTTCTAAATTCATAGAGACAATGGGATGTTACCTTTAAGTGTACCTTCTACTTTGAATATTAACTATGATATTATTTTCTGGCCATAATAGGAGACACTGTGTTCTCAAAGTTGGTCATTTTTAATATGCAGGATGAAGCACATGGATGCTAACTAATTACTCTTTTATGAAAGTTTGTTTTCTTGCCTGGAACTTCTTTCTTCGTATTTCCCCAAATCGGGAATGACAGTGGATTGGTACCTATGCTGATTATCTGCCTTCCTAACCATGGCAGACTAATTAATTTTTATTATATGCATTCCTATTAAGTCTCAGAATCCTTCTCAACACAGCTCCCCATCAATACCACAATCAGTCAGAGTTGGCCTGGGAAATTACAATGTCTTTGCTATCCCTGTGCTACCTAATCACAGGAATTGTATTTTGAGCTTCATCCCTTGCATTCTTCTCTGCGTTGTGTACTCACTGCGTTGGGGTTACATCTGTGTGAAACAGTTTTCTTCTTTCACAATGCTTTTCTGACTTTGACCTTATGTCTTCTGTGACTTTTTAATAGTTTATTTTATTCTGATTTTAACCAGAATATGAATCAAATGTACTTCAGTGCCAATAACTGCTCATTGATCTCACTCATTTCGGAATGTGTCCTCACCTCTGCTATTATGATACCAAGAATTAGTCATTTCATTTCTTATCATGACTAAGAGTATGGGCCCTGATGTTAGCCTGTATTATGTGGCCTTTCTTTGGTTTCCTTACCTGACTGAGAATATGGATACTTAGAGTATCAACCACCTGCAGCTCCTATGAAGATTAAATGAGAAATATGCAAAACACTCAGAACAGTGCCTGCCTGGAAGTCCATGTCCAGTATATGTTAGTTGCTGGCAGCAATTGTCGTACTGGCCATTCTTGGCCCAGGCTAGGTAGATTTACTCTTTTTTATCTGCACATTCTTGATGTAAGGTAGGATCTCCTATTTAATCAATGTTTACTTGCAAAACTCAAGGTTCACAACTATTTAATTGGGGGTACATTAACAATAATAGCAATGACATAAATTTTATTGTCTCTTTACTCGCATGCTTCCTTGGGGTCATATTTCTTTGAAAGTGCTTTCAGGTGGTCATGGGACTCCTCAAATAGTATCGTTTCACAGTTCCCTGCTGCACTACCATGTCTGTTAGCCTTTCAGTCTCCCAAGCATCACAGTCTTTGTTGTTCTGCTTAGTCCTACAGTCAAATTCTATTGCCATCCAATAGAATGTTCTGTAATTATGAAAATGCTTTGTATTTGCACTTTCCAATACAGTAGCCATTAGCACAAATGTCATTAGGGTGACTAAGGACCCACATATATTATATTACCTATTATTTTATATTATTTATAATATATGAATTAATGTTATTTACTTTTTATTTTTATTTACCTTTAATTATTTTAAATTTAAATAGCTTATGTGCTGCAAATGGCTACTGAATAGAGCAGCAACAAAACTTGCCAGCACCAAAGGTGTACAATGTACTACATGGACATGAGGAAGACTTCCATGTTCCCATTGTGTGATTGCTTAGTCGCTTAGATCTTTAAATAGTCCTGTGGGCACTCTTTGCCTCACAGAGGTCTCTTTGAGAAGATCTTTAGTTTCTGTCTGCATTTCCCCATTCTTTAGGTCACAAATATTCGTTAGCTTGGAGATGGACACAATGAAGACTTAAGTTTTGTTTCTGGGTCCACTTCTCTGTCTTTCCATCTCTAATGCAGTGTTCTCTTACTAATTTCTTCTCTTCCTTATTCCCTTTTTCAAATGAATTCATGCACATCAACCACCCCCCCATAGTGAACAACTTGATAGTTATTGTATACATGAATTAATCCAGATACTGTGCATAAGGCATAAAAAAATTAGTATTTGCTGTGTTCAAAGCAATTAGAATCAAAAACTAGAGAAATAGAAACTTCCCTGTTTCTTGCTCCTTCTTCTTTAGTCCCATCTTGATTATCTACCAACCTCTAGGACATTCTCCCAACATGTAAGAACTCAGTCCCTATTGTGCATCTGTGTCTTTACACTCCCAATTATCCCCAGTGTCCGAAATACTTGAAAACGGCACATTTGTAAGCTTGTAATCCCCTAGCCACACAGCTCCTCAATGTAACAAACTTCCTGGCACTCCTCCTTTATACATACATGTGTGGCCATGTCCTATCTCCTGCATGTTTTGGATCTTGTCCACCTACAAGATCTCAACCTAGAAACCCTCTTTCCTGACCCACTATTATCCTTCCACTCCCCTCACTTTGTTTTATGACATTCAAGCTAACTTGGGTTATAATCACTTGTATTTATTACTTATCTTCTTTAACACAAGAGTGAACAAAAGTAGATTTACAGTTGTGAGTATGTGGAACACAGTTTACTCTTGTATTATTATTTATTATTGTATTATTTTCCATACAAATGACTGTAAACCTACTTTTGCCCACCCCAGTATATTGTAAGTTTCTTGAGAGAGGAAAAAAAAACACACATTTGTTTTCTATTTACCTGCAATGCCTTATGCATAGGAAGTGACATTTTCATGTACATGGAATAAATCACCTTGTTGGATGATTATATAAAGATGTATTTTTCATATTTCTTGAATGCTATCCTGGGATTTATTTGCATGATCTCCCTCTAACAAAACATTGCACCTAGTTTGTATAAAATAAATCTATGCCATTAGATCACGGACCTGCATTTTACCAGTGGTGTGTTTTGTAGGAAAGTTATTTAATCTCTTAGGACCTCATTTCTCATTTATATAGAAGAGACTTGCCAGCACTGTTATGAAGTGATAGTAGTACAAAGCACCTAGCACAGAGGTATGGCTGATATTCTACTTATCCCTCATTGGTATATGATGTCCAATCTCAAAAATTTGAATACATTAAATATATTTTAACATGAGAAATTACTTTTCTTCTCACTCATATAGGGAAAGAGTAATCATTTTTTATAGTGCCATGTTTTTATGAGAATCCTATAAGGAAACAGGTATATGCTTATCAGTGTTGGTGTGAGTGTAAATCAGTGTAAACTTTTGGAAAAATCATTTGACATTGAGAGAAAGGAAGGAAAGAAGGGAAGGTAAAGAAAAAGGGAAGAGGCAATGAAGGAAGAGAATGAGGTGAAAACAATGCTGAAGAGAGAAAAGGATAAGAAAAGATGTGTTGGAACAGATAAAGAGAAAAGAAAGAGAAGAGAGAGAAGGTCAAATAGACTTAACACCCTGGATAAGTAGAACACTCCAGGAGAGAGAGCTACGTTAGCCCACAAGCACGGCACATCGCACCCGCCTTCAGCAGCTGCTTCTCCTTTCCCGGCACGTCCTGCGCTTCCGCTCCACTCCTTTCCCCACAGTCAGCACCTGGCCCTGCTTCCAAAGAGGGCAGAACAGGCAGCCACTCTCTTACAAAGCTTTCTGTCCAGGGCTTTGTTTTCTCTGGCTACATTTAATACTTTTCATAGTCTTTTGATAGTTATATGTGAAATGTAGCATCAATAGAAATTAGAGGGCCAATGTCATAAATGTCAGAAAATAAAGCAGAAATAATGTGTGCTATTTTCTCATTCATTCCACACAGCAGCTGTGGGTGAATGCTGGCCAGCCTCATTTCTGACACTACCTATATATGTGGGTTTGGTTCATTTTGCCTCTCTGTATCTCAGTTTTACTTTATTTTCTACAGCTGAATCCATAGTTTTAGTTCAAAGTCTGAGATTCCCGGAACCTGGAGAGAGCTGTGGCTCTTCAGTCAGAGACAGAGTCAGAGACACTGGCAGAGGGGAGGGCGAAGCTAGTGGGCAGGGCTTGACAAAGTGGCTCTGCTCTTTTATATCCCATGTGTGATTGCCACTGAAGAAGAGTTTTCATTTTCTAAACCCTAGCACATTGAGTGGTCACAGATGTGTCCTATTTGCAAGAGGACACATTCATAATCCGGCCTGTCTCCTCTCACCAGCTGTCCCCAGCTTGTAGGTACTAATAGGCTCACATCGACTGAAAAATTAGAGGCCTCATTGGTGAATATACTTACCCCAATAAGAATGAACCTCCAGCTGTTACAATTCCTCTTCCTCAAATTTCTCTTGCATCCTCACTCATTATGTGCTTGGGTTCTTCAACCCAGGCTGCTCTCCTCCTTCATATCAGCTGCTTCTAAAGCTATCTGAGGTCAGCCATCAGCCCTGCTTACAGATGTGGGACTCCATCCATGCTCCAGAAGCTAACTCATGAGGAGCCAACAAAGTAGCATCACATCCCCTACAACCCTGAGTGTTTGGAGTCACAAGATAATCCATGCAGAAGGAAAGTTACCATTCTACCCCATCCTGCAAAGCATTTTTGTTCCCTGTGATGAAAACTGAATATATAGATATATATGTGTGTGTATATATATATTTTTAAAAGGCTCTATCCAGAAAAAGTCCAGCCATTGTTAATATAATGAGAACATTTTGTGTGACCTCAGTGTAGCCTGGCAGCCAAGGAGAGGGAACTGGAATGCGTGAACAACGATGACTTCACTGCACTAGTCAATAGGGGCAGTAGATGCCATTGAGTGAGCAAGTGTACTGTGTGGCTGTCACACTCAAAATAACTGAGCAAATAGAGCAATGAACTTGCATCCAAGTTTGTGTTAAGCTTAAACATTTTCTGCAGAAACTATTTGGATCATTCAGAAGGCCTCAGCTTTGGGCAACTGGCGATTGGCAGCTTCATCACAACAACACGCCCACTCATGCATCACATATTCATGCAGTTTTTTTGGCAAAACATCAAATCACCCAGATGACCCACTCCTCTATCTCCCAGATTTGGTGCTTTGCAACTCCTGGCTTTTCCCAAAACTAAAACCACCTTTGAAAGGGAAGAGATTTCAGACTGTCAATGAGATTCAGAAAATTACAACAAGGCAGCTGATGGCAACTGAGAGAACTGTGTGAGGTCCCAAGGTGCCTACTTTGAAGGGGACTGAGGCATCATTGTCCTATGTATAATGTTTGCTGTATGTTGTATCTTCTTGGACAGGTGTCTTTATTTTTCATATTACATGGCTGAATACCTTCTAGACACACCTCATGTGTGTGTATGTATGCATTCAAATATATAATTAGTGACCTATGTCCTATGCAAATATTTCTGTTTACTGTTCCACCATGGGAATGAACTTAGAGCACTAATATTAGAAAGTATAAGGAGTCAAGACCTTACTATAACAAGAAAGGAAGTCTGAATCAAGACCCCCAAAGAATCGTAAGAAAGAAACACAAGCAAATTAATCATGTCATAGCTACCCATTAGATGTTAAAAGGCTTTAGATCCATTTTGGTTGTGTCTCTGAGATAAATGTATTGTACATAATAGACCTTGTTCATTTTAAACCACTTCCTGGATTTATCACTTCTCCTAGGATAACTTCATTTTTAATTTTGTATGTGTTTTTAAAAACTAGATTATTTTATTAAACTGTTGGATTTTTATTTTTAGAACATAATGAATACCAATATATACATATATATAATGTATGATGTGTGTGAATGTTCATACACATCAAAATTCCTAAATACTTTTTAAAGTATTGGATACATAAATAAAGCATGCTAACCTAACAGAGGAATATATATCAAAACCAAAATAACTTTTGTTCAATGCAGAACATTATTATCAAAATTGTCTGGGTGCCTAGAATTATGCTGTAAAGCAAGTAGAATGATTTCACATCACCTGAAGATGAAAAGTATATGTTGTAGAATTAAATGCATATGAAAAGATGTGAAAATAAAAACTGAAAGAAATAAGGCACAAATCTAGAAACATTGATGCTTACTATATCCACAAGAAAATTTAGTATAATATTTTTAAGTACACAAGTACAAGGAGAATTCATAGAACTTCTATTCCTATACAAGTAATGTTGGCCAAACACAATTTTCACAGAGTATTCTAGAAGGCAGTCAGATAAGCATGAATACATCAATGCTTTCAAAAACATGAGTTAAGGCACTCATTGAGTCAGGAAATTAACGCAATATATTAGAAGTATTTTAATGGAATGGTATAGAACACAACAAAACAAAACAGAAAAGAACAGAGACATAGAACAGATAATGTCAATGTATAATCCTAGGCAAAGGTTCTATTCTAAGAAACTTTGCTTCAGATATACCTGTGCATGGAGATAGATTTAAGATGCATTTTCTACTGTGGCTACCTGCCACGTGTTTTGATAGTACCTACCTTTTGCAATGTGAGTGAAAATTTGCATGGCACCCATAAGCGGATGTTCTACTTTGGAAGTGTTGCACATGGTGTTCCTTTCTGCTAGTACAAATGACAAAGCACTTCACAAATAAAACCGTGCAGTTGGACTCATCAACATGAAGTGATGATGCGGGGGAAGAAAAGGAAGGGAGACGGGAGCACTGGGGAGTGGTTGGCAGTGACAAAGAGCCACTTCAATCTATCAAAGAAAAAATGTAGCTATTAGATTAGCTACTATCCACAACTAGTGGTTTCTTCTTCACTTCCACATCCCATTCACTTTTTTTTCAGAAGCCTGAGTTCTGGGACAATACAGATTTTGACATTTCCCATAATATAGAATGACTCAAAAATCATTACAATCAACAATCATTACAATCAACTGGGTGAAATGGCTAGAAGATGCTTAATGCCTTTAGTGCCAGCTTCTCACTCACTGAACAGACCTCAGAACATCTCTCACTGCTGATTAGAGTCCATCACTTAATGTATTGTGTCTGGGACTCTGATTTACTAGAAAAAGGGGAAGGGGAGAAAGGAAGAAGTTGAATGTTTTAACATGAAGTCAAAGGTCTCCCTCCATTTTTCTATATTCTGTAACTTTGCACCACCAATGTTTTTCTTCTAATTATGCAAACAAGGTATGTTTTTGGACTTTGTACCAGAGCCGGTTTCTGTAGACATCATTTCTGGCTTTTCAATCATGAGGAAAAACAAAATATGAGGTTGCCCACACATGTATATGTTTTAAACAATTATTATTGAAATGAGCTACGTGTTTATCTCAAAGAAGGTCTGGAGAGACCATTCTCTATAACAGAAAGAATCCTGGACTGTGACTCAGTTTACCTGAGATTCTCACCTACTAAACAACGTTAAGGCGGACACATTCCTGAACCTCTTTGGGTTTAGTTTCCTTGTCAGTAAAACAAGAAACTTGGCTAAATGTTATCAGAGATTCATTTTATTTTAAAACTCCTATAATTTCCACCTAAAACCATGAAACAAATAAAAAAATGCTCACCAAATAATCCATGTGTTTTTCCAAAGTTCCCCACCTCCTTTGGACTTGGATTAGGACCACTAGTTCTAGACAATGGGCTGTGAGCAGAGAAGAGAAATTCCAATTCCCACTTAGATACCTAAAAGCAGGTTTGACTCAGGATTCCCAGATTTAGCGAATAAAAATACAGGACACCCAGTTACATTTTAATTTTAGATAAACAGCAAACATTTTTAGGTATGTGCCATGCGATACTGGAGGAAAACTGATACTAAGAAAATATTCATTGTTAATCTAAAGTTCAAAATTAACTGGGTATTGTATTTTAACTGGTCTGGGAACTTGAGTTTGGATTTTCAAAATCTCCGACCTCTGCTAATGCTACCATAGAAGACACTTGTTGAACTAGAAGCATCATTAGTTGTAGGAAGATGGACTTCCTGAATAAGTAGGTGAAAGATAACTGCTTTGGAGAGTCCTACAAATAGCACCAGAATTCAAAAGAAAAAAAATGTCTTTATTAAGTCCCTGCAATTTCAGGGCATGTTTCTTTCCAGCTTCATTGAGATATAATTGACATTAAACATTGTATGTTTTAGGTGCACAACATGTCCATTTGATTCACCCATATATTGCAAGTGATTACCACATAGCATTAGTGAACACCCCATCATATCACATACTATTTCTTTTTGTGGTGAGAACATTTAAATTCTACTCTCTTAGCAACTGTCAAGTATATGATTTAGTATTAACTATAATCACCATGCTGTACATTAGATCCTCAGAATGTTTGTTTTATAACTGGAAGTTTGCACCCTTTCACCAAAATTTCCCCACTTCTTCTCCCTAACACCCTGTAGTCCTTGCTAACCACCACTCCACTCTGTGTTTCTGAGTTTGTTTTTTTAGATTTCACATATAAGTGATATCATACAGTATTTGTCTTTCTCCACCTGATTTATTTACTTAGCATGATGCCCGCAAAATGTATTCATATTGTTGCAAATGGCAGGATTTCATTCTTTCTTATTTCTTTATCACCTGTTCTTTATCCATTCATCCATTCATGGATATTTCCATATCTTGGCTATTGTAGACAATGCTGTGATAAACACGGGAGTACAGATGTGTCTTTTAGATCCTGATTTTATTTACTTTGTGTAAACCCAGAAGTTGAATTACTAGATTGTATGGTAGTTCTTACTTTTCATATTTTGAAAAACCTCCATAGTGGCTGCACCAATTTACATTGCTTCCAACGGTGCACAAGGGTTCCCTTTTCTCCACATTCTCACCAACACTTGTAACACCTTGTCTTTTTGATGACAGCCATTCTAATGATTGTAAGGTGATATCTCATTGTGGTGCCAACACTACAGGAGGTTGCCCCCCCCACGATAATTTTCTGCCCTGATAAAGGGGTCTGATACTCAAAACAATTCAAATTGACTCTCCATCTTACCCTGGGGGTGGGCAGCCACACAATGTTGCAGTTCATTAAGTGAGAGATTCATATATTCATCCAGTGAATAATCTAGAACAGAGTTGGACATCTCAAATGTTTTCAGAACAAAATAGAGGTATTGCAAATTATCAAAATATTCCCAGAGTTAGAGGTGGGAAAAGCAGGACTGGAGGGGTATGTTCACAATGAAGGGCAGCCATGTCACTGAATTCCAACCAAAGGGGCCAGTGGGAATATAAGCCCAATATTGCCAGAGTCCCATTATTCAATGGAAACCAGAAATTCAAGAGTAATGGTATGTGAAATTAGCATATCATTATTTAGAATTGTTTGTTTGTTTCTTTAATCACTAAGCCATGTCCAGCAACTAAATGAAATGTGCCTGTAGACTACTAAGTAGTTGCAACCTCTTGCTTATTGTTAGCTGTTAAAAACTAGAATAATTATAGGAAAACCATGTGATTCAAGAGAGGAAAAAACTGAAAGAAGATCTATTGAAGAGACTATCAATGATAGAATTCCTAAAGACATGCCTTTAAGAAATCATAATAGTAGAAAACTGTATTTTACTCTGTCCTCTAATTGGTATAATCAAAAAAGCATTACTTGAACAGAGTCGGCCCACTATAATTCTTCTTGAAAGAGTGACTTGAGGCAGCTTGTGGAAAAAAACAAAACTAATCCTAATGGAAGAAAAAGTTAATCAAGCTTGACCACTAACACCTGCATATAAGACTGACAGGATCCATTCTCTTTCACCTTGAACTTACCCCTTTGACTCCATTCTAGCCACAAGGACCTACCTGCTGTCTCTTAAATACATGAAATTCACCTTTCTCCTTGCTGTTTCCTTTGCTAGAAATTACCTTCCCCAGATACACGTGAACGTCCTCTAATTGCCTTGCTGTCTTTACCTGGAAGCTGCCCTTCCACAGAGCCTGCCCTGGTTATCCTATCTACATTTTCAGCGGCCTTCTCCCTTCACAGCCCTCCAACCCTGTTACCTGATCCTGTAGCCCTTGGTTGCAGAGTCATTTAGAACTTGTCATAATAGGGTCATAATAATCCAGTTTTCTCATTTCTGCTCTTTTATTCTCCTTAGCTAGAGATATTACAGTCTGATTGGTATGTTCAACTTATTTTTCAGAACTTCTATTAACTTTTTTCTTTTCTCTTATTATTTTTTTAATCCCAGAGCACATTTATTGACTTTAAAGTTTGCTTTTCTAAAAATAGCTTACCAATCTTATTTTGATAATACAATATCTTATTTCTCTGAGGATATTAATTACAGTTTTCTTGAATATTTTAATGTTTTCTTCAGCTGCTTGTATTTGTGTTTGTCTGTTTGGCCTTGATCTTGTTAGAGGCCTCCTGCAAATACTGTACCATACTTACTGTCTGGTCATATTTAAACTTGAGGGTCAGGAAATCATAATTGGATTCTCTGCTTTGTCAGACTTGACTTGCTACCTTGTAGGCTTCATTGTGTGGAGGTCTGAGTGGTCAGTTTCAGTCTAGGCACCCCCTTTGTTGGGGTGGTCAGTTTTCCACAGACGACTCTTCCAACCCCCTGCCTGGGAGGTACTAGTCAAATGGGGGAGGACAGGTGGCCAGTGTCTCACCATTCAGTAGGTAGATCTTCTTTTTATCCTTCAGGTTTCAGTTCTGCTTACCCAGGCTTCTTCTGTAATTGGATTGAAATGGTAGGCCTAGGAGTTAACTCGGTGCAGTTTCCCTAATGTAGAAAAAGTGGACAGAACCATGGGAGTCTAGTGGCTACTTATTCAGACTCTCATTCAGTCATTTGCGCTAGACCCACCATTACCAGGACCCGCAATTCCTGAGTATATCTAGGGTTTTACATCACAGAAATGCTTGATTCATGGCTTCCTTTCTCATTAACTTATGTCTCTATTTCTTTGTGTTTTCTACCAGATCAGTTTCCATTCATCCCTCTGCCTGACAACTCTTCTGCTTGAGGTCATTTGTTTTTATGGATTAATCATGTTATTCTTGTATTGAATTTCCACTTGTTTTTAGAAATTTTGAGAAACTGAACCTAGAATTTTGAACCTAGACCTGTAAAACTTAATAGCCCATCTACCTTATCATGAAAAACTATTGCCCAGCACAGACTTTTGTGGCAAAAATGAGGCCTATAAAGACGTGTCGACTAAAAGAATAGTAACTTTGACTCAAAGGACAATGATATCCTACTTGAATAGGATGCAGTTTCAACTAGGCAAAAAAGTTTCAACATATCAGTGGCAGAGCTGCATGGATATGGAACACTATTAGTCGTGTCGGAGAAAGTGTTTCTGGGGAGGGAGAAGATCACTTATCCTGTAAGACATACCTCTCAGGAGGGGCTAGTAGAGAAAGTAGCCATGGTGGCGATAGGGTATCCACAGACAGTTTTCTGTAAAGACTGTCACAAGGGGATGTAGAGGCATGAAGGAATGTGAAAATCCAAGCTTAAATTCTTTAGAATGTTGAAAAAAACTCCTGAAATTGCATGAGTCCCACAGACTATAGAAATAACTGAACAGGCAGTTTGGAGATCTGAGTTCTGGAATAAGTTCTTATTTTAACTTGTTTTCTAACCTCCTGAATGGGTAGGATCAGGAGGCCAGCTATTGTTGGCAGCTTTCAACTCACACAGTTTGCTGTGAGTTAAAATTGTGATGCAAATGACATCAAGTGGTAGAGTTGAACACTGTTTTATTTTAATAGCAATATATTTAATGTCTGTAGCTTGTATATAAAAATATATGGATTTTAGCCCTAGCTGGTGGGATTCAGTGGATTGAGTGCTGGCCTGTGAATCAAAGGGTTGCCGGTTCAATTCCCAGTCTAAGGCACATGCCTGGGTTGCAGGCCAAATCCCAGGTAGGGAACATGTGAGAGGCAACCACACATTGACATTTCTCTCCCTCTCTTTCTCCCTCCCTTCCCCTCTCTAAAATAACTAAGTAAATAAATAATAAAATGTTTTTAAAAACCTTTTAAAATAAAAACATATGGATTTTAAAGATATTGTTGCTTAGGATGTTGTAGGAAAATAAATAATTAATTTAAAGAAAATACACAGTAAACAAAAATATTTGTGGTATGCAGATATAACAAACACCTTTAAGGTGTCCCATGAATGGGCAATGTGTGGAAAACATTTACTTTCTAACTTCCTGTCTCAGGACATATGTTTGGGTTTAATGCATGCTTTCATTTCTACTTGTCTTTGAGGGCATTTTTGAGAAGAAATATTTTTAAAGTTAAAGAATCAACTCAAAATACTAACATCAACTTCCCATATGCTTTAAGGCATATTTTCCCCCTCTTAAACCAAGGGAAAGTAAGGCTATGTACAGTTCATTAAGAGCAGGGACCCTAACAAAATGGTTTGCTGTAGGCACTGCAGAAACAGATTGGTTATAGCACCATGTCAAATAATACCAAGGAAGGCAAAACCATGACAGGTGTCCAACTTGGCAGTAGTTGCCCAGTAAGACCATTTAGTTTTTGGCAACCAAAAAATAAAGTTTCATCAGATATACATAAAAATGATTTATAGCCACTAATCTCCAGATCTCACTTTCCCCTCCCAGAGAGGGAGGCAAGCCAGGGCTCTACCTGCAGAGACAGCTTGCATTACAGAAAGGCATTTTCAAAGTACTCTTCACAGTCCCCAACTCCTATGGCTCAGAGATTTCTCCTGTTTTATTCAACAGTAATGAGTTACAATGTTAAGACAGATGTTCTCCTGTGTCGAGTAGAGATCAAGCCTTTGACTCTTAGGTGAACAAATGTAAATTCTTTAGTACACCACTACTACAGTGCTTAATTGGTTTGTTAGGGCTATGGAAATTATACAGATACTAAATATGTTGTTCTTTTTTTATTGAAAATGGCCAATTTTGACAAGGATGTTCTGTTGCCTCAGAGCTACAGTACAGGGCACTGACTTGGGCGTCATACCTAACCTCCAGTTAGTTAGCAGTTTGGCCCTAGGAATGACACTAAACTTCTCTAGGCTTCAGGTTATCTACCTGTAGAATGAAATCATAGGAGACTCCAACTAGAAAGACATAAGTAAATATTAAATTACATTATATATTAAGTGCTTGGAAAAGCAACTGGCACATTTAAGATTAAAGGTATTATTATTATTGCATTAACCTTATACATATAGGTTCTAAGATCAATTTAGTACTGTAGCTAAAATCTGAAAATGTCAGATTTTCCCACATAGCAATACTTTTATTTATGTCGCTCATTGAATTTCCACATTTTTCTCTGTTTTGCTGTTTCATTTTCTATTATCTTCTCTTAAGATCCTGTAGTTGCTTGCATATTGTTTCCCTGCATAGTAGAGGATGTTGGCGACTTAAGTTTTTGTTGTATTTAGTTTTCAAAGATGTGTTCTCAGACCCTTAAATGTGGTGCTGCATCTCTTTTTTGTATTGTCAACTTTGTAAAAAGCTTCATTCATTTAGCCGCGCACAGGCATGTTGTCACAATGAGGCTCTCACAATCCACTTGGGAGAACAAAAAACATCTTCCAGCCTCTGATGATGCATAATCAATAAGGACATGGTTGCTTGAGATTTGACTCATCTGCAACATAAATGGAGATTAGAACACTCCAGGGTTCTGAGGGTATTCATAAACTTTGCTGCAGGACTTTGGTTTCAGATGTAAAGACCCACCTTGAATGCTTTTTATTATTTTTCATCTGCTGAAGATACATCGTCAATCTAAATCCCCTCAAGACTTCCAAAGTTAGCACCCTTGTTTATTCTTAAATTAGTAGGTTCAAATCCTTATCTCATCCCCATTTCCCAGCAGCTCTGAGGGGATATAAAAGTATGGAAGTTTCTTGATTTGATCATTAGTAAAGGGTAGTGCATACTTCTCACTATATTATTTCACCTTTTTCACTTAACAAAATAGAGAACTCAAATATTACATGTATTAGTTTCCTAGGGCTCCCATAACAAAGTACCACAAATGAAGTGGCTGAGTTTTGCAGTGCACAGTGTCCTGGCAATTCCAACGCATGCACAAGGAAAGCAGGTGAGATTTTTACATATAACACTGATTCACAAAACAACTCATGTGAGTCTACATAAAGCATTTAGTTACACTACTTCATTAATAAAGACCTAAACTGAGGTATTAATTTGAGAGTATGTTAATGCCAAGTCAGATAGATCAATCATCAATTATTAAATCCTCTGATCCATATTTCATTAAAAAACAAGACTTTTTTGTAAATTTTCATCTTCATCCAGTCACCACTCACCATTCACATAATCAGACAAATTTTAGTGAAAAGTATAAATTATGAATTTTTGGTGTACATTTTACCCACAATAAGAGAGCTTTATTGGTAGACAGTAATTTAAATAATTCCTTTTAAGGACAATGACTTACTAAAAATCATGGTGACGCCTAGCAGAGTGCTTAGCACACAATTGTTGCTGGGAAAAAAGCATTTGTTGAATAAATAAAAATGACTTCTTAAGAAATCAGTACATATCCTCTTTAAATCTTTGCTGTAAACAGCCACTCACTGTGGAGAAAGTTTGAACTGGAGACTAAGAAAAAAGAGAATAAAGGAAAGAAAAGGCTGAAGACGGCAGGATGGGGAGAATGGCAAAGAAAAGGAGAGAGAAATGAGAGAAAGGCATGAGGCGGACCTCAGAAGAGCCTGCAGTTGCTCTGCTGTGCGCATCACACCACGTCGTTCCTTGAGAGGTCATTCTAATTACAGTACACGCACACAGAACCTGATTTTTGAACCAGTTTTCAAAAATCCAACATATTCATTTAATGCCAAAGAAAAAACGATTTGTTAAAAGATTTTTTTTTTTAATTCCAAGAGGCTGTGTCATGGCAAGAAGTCTTAAATCCTATTGGCTTATTTTGATTGCATTTGCAAGTACCTGATGAAAATGTGCAAACTGGCCCATCTCAGCTTCCAGGCTTCCTGTTGATTGTGCTGCAGAGTTACCAGGCACACAACACGTTTGTTTTGCAGCACTGCGTGATGAACTCACAGCGTTTTACCTCCAGGACTGGGAGTCCTTAATTTGTTCTTTGAGGAACAGTCTGTTTTCATCAGGAGACACGCTTTTGTTGATCAAGCAATTCTACAGAGAGTGACATTAAAGAAAAAGAATCTGAGGAAAAGGGTTAGCGAGGAACTTTCTTCCCACCCGTGAAAACATAGCAGTTCTTATATTCCAATTAAACATATTTATTAATTTTTAAATGAAGTTTCCACAATATGCCTACAACCAGCACAACAGCAATCTCCAGGGCAAAGAAAAAGTGAAACAAAAGCAATGAACAAGAAAACAATCAGTGAATGTGTAGAGTGCTCTGTTTAAGGGAAGTAGTATAAGTGTCAAGGAGTATATAACAAGTTTAAAATATGATTTTAGTAAAACATTACTGTCTGCTTTAGAATCTATTATCATTTTCATAAATCCATTTTAAATATGTCACAGGCTGAGAAAAATATATTTACAATAGACATTGCTTTTTGGTTTGGTATTAGAATTACTCTTTAAGGATATATTCATTTATCATGTAATAATATATGTATTATATCTTCAAATAATGATATATTTATTATTCATCTCCTACATGTTAGACACCTCCCCCAGGTCCCCCATTCAGACACTGGATATTTACAAAGGTGAGGTGTCAGGCAGTCTTCCTCCCCATGTGGAGCCCATCCCGATTTAAGCACATCCTAAGCCACTGGGGGTGAAAGTGAGGCTCCAGGACCTCCAGTGAGAGGAGAAAAGATTTATAATGTGTTCATGATAGGAAAGGAACAGTACTTTGGGGAGGAGGCAAGCACAAAATGAGAGAGATGGTAAGAGTCTAGGAGGGAAGAGAGGTCCAAGAAATAAGGTAAACAGATTAAGACTGAGGTAGTGAAAATGACTGAACAACATTGAAAAACCAGTTTATCTAGTAGTCAATAAAAAAATATCTGCTGAGCAAAAGTACGTGGAAAAACTTTTGTAATTACATGTGAATAACTAGAACAATCCACTACCCACTTTGAGTAGCCACCAGACACAGAGTACAGAACTGAAATTCAGAAGAAGTTAGAAACTAGAGCAGACTTATTAGCTAAACATTAGCCACAGGGTAGTTTAAGAAAATCTTGGGAAGGTCACTATTTCAGATGAAAATCTGAGCTAACCCTAAAAGGCAAAATGGGATCAAAATGAAATCCATTACAAATATAAGGTCTGTCCAGAAGGTATCCAGCCATGTAACAGGAAAAATGGAGTCATTTATTGAAGAAGATACAAGGTACAAGAAACATGGTACACAAGACAATGATGCCTCAGTCCCCTTCAAAGTAGACACCTTGGGACCTCACACAGTTCTCCCAATCACAATCAGCCTCCCCATCATATTTCCCTGAATCTCATTGATAGTCTGAAATCTCTTCCCTTTCAAAGGTGATTTTAGTTTGCAGAAAAGCCAGAAGTCACAGGGTGCCAAACCTGGGTGACTTGATGTTGCACCAAAAAACTCTGCATGATACATGAGCGGGTGCATTGCCATGATGAAGCTGCCAATCACCATTTGCCCACAAATGCAGCCTTCTGAATCATCTGAATAGTTTCTGCTGAGGAATGTTCAAGATGAACGCAAAATTGGGTACAGATTTGTTGCTTTGTTTGCTCAGTCATTTTGAATGTGACAGCTACACAGTACGCATGCTCACTCAAAAGCATCTACTGACTAGTACAGGGAAGTCATCATCATTCACACATACACATTTCAGTCCACTCTCCTTGGCTGCCAGGTTACATCAATGTTCGCAAACTGCTCTTGTTATTTAATAATGGATGGACTTTTTCAAGACAGACTCCATATCTTTTCCTCATTGTCTCTGTCTGCCCGTCTCTCTGTCTCTCCATGAGTGTGTGTTTACAGGCATATATATATTTATTTATCACATACAAATTATTAAGTTTAAATTAGAATTTAAATTTGAATTCCAAATTTCTATTCAGTTTCTTAAGTTGTAAAATTGATCATTCTTGGCACTACTTGATTTCACAGAATTTCAGTGTCCTCATCTGTACAATGCGGGGCGGGGTATCTTTACATTCTATGGGACATTTTTGAAAACCAAATTGAACAATACACATTACAGCAACTTGGAAATGATGCCTGCTGTACGAGTTATGATAGCAATAACTTTGTATTTCTACAGTTCTGAATTCTTTATAAAGTTCTCTAACATATAGCACCTTTTCTATTCATAACCACTCTCTAAGGTAGAACTTCTTGATCCCATTGAAAGACAATAAAAGAAAGCTCTGAGAGGTTAATTGACTACCTCAAAGTCACACAGCAAGTAAATGGCAGAGAGGCCACTTCCTACTCTGAGAGAGCACTTTTCCATTTCTTAGCCATTTAATAAGACATCAGATTAACTGCAGTAGTTGCTGCTTCACCTAAGCCATCTTCCCTTCTTGTCACAGTGGAGCCAGCTTTGTACAAATAACCCAGTCAGAGATCTTGAATGATCCAATTTTTTTATTTAGTTAAAAAGCAAATATCCAGACATTGGAGAAGGTAGACTAAAAGGAAGGAAACTAGAGAAGATGTTGAAGTTTAAAACAGAGCTCTTATCACACTGGGTAATGCTTTTCATGGATTTTTTTAAAGCAGAAATTATAGATCCATAAAATGCTAATGAACATTCACATTCGCAGCATGTACTGTGATGACTCTGGTGGAGAAGCACACAGCTTCCATTCAGTTCGGAACAGGCTGCCAAATGAGAAGTGCCTACTTTCAAGCAATCATACATAAAATCGTATTGGTAGCTTACTTTGAAATACAGACGCACATACACTGCCACCACTACCACCGCCATAAAATAATATTTAAATTGCAATAAAATAGAAAAAGAATCAGAGAGAAAGAGAATCTTTAGAGTAAAATTGGCCAAAAAATTAAACAGTGTTAAAGGTTAAACCAAACAAAATAAATTAGGAATCTGATGGGAACCTCATTCTTATCCTAGTTCACTGTCAATCACAATTCTTACAAATGCTAGTACCTGGGAGATATAACATCAATAATAATTTAAGAGATGTAATAATAAGCAAAGAACAGTCTTCTTAACAATTTTCCTAGACCAATATGGTTTCTCTCTGCCTCACTATGGATGGGTTGGAGTGTGGGTGTATTTTACATACCTGCGAATAGAGTACTCAGCCAGTCCAGCCCCTGCCACCCAACTCCCCACAATAATAAGGCTGCCAACACTTCAGATCTAAGTACATCGGACTTGAATAATTTACTAATTGTCTCCCTGCATCATTTTACCAAATGATGGAAGAACACGTGGAGTCAGTAAGTGGGTGATTATTTTTACCATTCCTCTCTCTGGTGCATGATTGTATCGTGACGTGACCATGGTTCATGCAATGCAGTCATCTATTCCTTCCCCTGCTCTCTCGATGTGGCTACTTGTCTTAGTTGACTCTCTATTGTTAGTGCCCTTCCTGAATTTGAAACCCATCCTACTCCCTTATCCCTCCTGTCCAACAATTACTATTATGTTATTCAAGGCTGAGACAATACTTTCTCAGTCCTGGATATATACGTCTTATTTATCTCCCAGTTTAAGGCAGTTTTATACTGATGTTTGAGTAGATGTGCAAATGAATGCACAGATGATTCTTAGTTGGGGTTCTCCAGAAGCCAGCCCTGAAATAAAGATTTGAGTGCAATAGTTTATTTGAAACTTTATCCCAGGAAAGAGTGGTGAATGGGGGTAGTCATAAGCTGTGCTAGTTCTCCTGCACTTGCAGACTGCTGTGCAAAGAGAGCAGACCTGGCTCCAGCTATCAAAAAAGTCATTGGGCAAAGAAAAGCAGAATGTGGCATTAAGTCAGAACTCCATGCATTACATGGTAAGGCCCTAAAGAATAAAATGGGGCAAGCACCAAAAGCATCTCCTACAGGATGGGTGCAACCCAAATGAGGTAGGAATAAAACCTACCTCACAGGGTGCTGTTACAGTGAAATGGACACATACATATAAACCACATAGTATTATGTGTGATAAGTATTCAATAGGCATTATCATGTTATGTCTATTATGATTATTATGAATATAATAATACATGTTATTAGTGTGTTATACATTCATTTTATTGATTAGAAATCATTCATCTCTGTATCATTTAATATATTATTTGCTTATAGAAGTTAGCTTAATGACTTGCAATGGCATATAAAATATAAACAATTATAACTGTTGAAAATAGAGACAAGGTTGGAATCATAGAACAAAACAGTGAATGAGACTAATAACAAAGCTCACAATGACCTGCATTTGCCATGACAGGTTACATAGCCATCTATAAGCTGTTTAAAAGATAGTGTAAAAATAGCAATATTTTAAGCCA
Source organism: Tonatia bakeri (assembly GCA_004024845.1). Classification (NCBI taxonomy): domain Eukaryota; kingdom Metazoa; phylum Chordata; class Mammalia; order Chiroptera; family Phyllostomidae; genus Tonatia; species Tonatia bakeri. The sequence continues at coordinate 14,572 of PVIA01009857.1, read as the reverse complement.
GAAGTAGCTTCTAGTTCATTCTGAGTGAAAATGCCAAAGGAAGAATTAGGAACTTCTTCTGAAGTTAAGGCCCTGAATGTTTCAATATTCAAAGACAATGTAAAATTGTGGCCACATTTTCCATACCAATTATAGTCTCTTATGAGAAATAACACATCAATATGACATGTGTTTGCCATTTATACAGAAATACAGTGTGCACATATAATTGTGTGAGCTTTCTCCTGCTCCTGAAATTCAAAATAACTTTATTGTGCAGAAGGTAGTTCTGTTCTTATAGATTCATACAAATCCATAGACACTCCTATGGAAAGTGTTATCAGTCCACACACAAATTTTTAAAGTGGCAGTTGTTCTCAAAGTTTCTTGGTTCATGAAATCTTTAATGTTTACTAGTACTTCGATGGCACCAAGATGAAAATTAATACCTTACTGTGCATTTATTAAGTGGTTAGGTCTAAGATATTGAAAAAGTATTTATTTTCTAGCAACATAATAAACATAGAAAAAATAACGCATCCAAATTTAAGAAAAATACTTTATTTCTTTCTTAAATAATACTTATAATGAGATGCTAACCCTACTTCCAACTTCCAAAACATGAAATCCTTTTATTGAGAATGACCCCTTGCCTTGGAGGCCATGCTTCTGCTCTGCAGAGGCAGGTGAGAAGTGTCAGGGAATTAACATTCCCCAGGAGCAACCCTAACCAACCAGTAGTAGGAGTTAATGTATAAATACTGCAGCACTCTTACCCATTAGGGATAATAACTCTGAGGTGTTTGTTCTAGTCTGTTTCCCAGAGTTTCCTATTAGGATTAAGCTCCAGTTATCCACAGTGGGAGTTTACTTGATAATACAAGTATACTCTTTTATTGCCTGCCTTCTCTTTCTGTCTAACTTCCCTACCCCCATTCTATGTTTTCCTGGAATTAGCTCCTCATCAACATACTACTTACTTGAACCCTTGGCTCAGGATCTTCTCCCGGAGGAGATCAAACTAAGACAAATGAATTAATGATTCATGAGCTTTACACCATGTGCTAGTAATGCTTTGCTTATAAAGTTTCTCAGCTGTTTCTCCTTATTTTTTGTCACAGATGCAAACCTGAAGTGTTATTTATGTGATAGGCACTAAGGTAATCATTATTTTCATACACTGCTTAACCATACTACTATGCATTCAATGAAAATGCTTTATGGTTTATACACTATGCTCAGTGCTGCAAACACCAATATAAACAAATATAAATAAAACATACAGCTCCTGCATTTAAAAGTTCATAGTCTCCAGAGAGACATAAACTGATGACTTTTAATATACAGTAAATGCTTGAAAGCCTTCAATAAATAGTTCCCAAATAGCTGAATAAATAGACATTCTCCTTGTCACCATAATCTTCCTTGCTTTATTCATTATGTTCTTATTTATCTCTTTTACAGCATTGTCAGAGGAGAGCAGAAGACACAGGCACAGGTCATAAGTCACATGTTAGGGCAATTCCCTTTTGTCATCTCTGCAGTGAAATGATGTCTACCAGAGACCCACCTCAGAATGAAAGATATACAGAGACTAAAAGTAAATGGTGGAAAAAGATATTTCATACAAATGAAAAAAAAAAAAAAAACATACAGTGGCAATTCCTAGATATAGCTGACAAAATAGACTTTAAAACAAATGCTATAGTAAGAAACAAAAAAGGATATTACTTAGTGATAAAGGGAGTATCCAACAAAAGGATGTAACCCTTGTAAACATTTGTATACTCAATAGAAGAACACCTAAATATATAAAACAAATCTTGGTTGACATAAAGGGAGAGATCAACAGTAATACAGTCATAGTTGGGGGTTTTAACACTCCATTGACATCAATGGATAGATCTCCCAGATAGAAAATCAACAAGGAAATAGTGTCCTTAAATAACACACTAGATCCAATTAACTGAATTGATATCTTCAGAGCATTTATCCCAAAGCATAAGAATAAATGAAGTCTGTCCAGAAGTTATCCAGCCATGTAACATGAAAAATAGAGACATTTATTAAAGAAGATATAAGATATGAGAAACATTGTCATAACAAAATTTAGAGCAAAAATGAACAAAATAGAGTCCAAAATAACAAAAGATCAATGAAACCAAGAGCTGGTTCATTAAAAAGATAAAAAAGATTGGCCCTGGCTGGTGTAGCTCAGTGGATTGAGCTCGGGCTGCAAACCAGGCATCACAGGTTCGATTCCCAGTCAAGGCACATGCCTACGTTGCAGGCCATGTCCTCCAGCAACCACACATTGATGTTTCTCTCTCTCTCTCTTTCTCTCTCCCTTCCCTCTCTAAAAAATAAATAAATAAAATCTTTAAAAAAAAAAGATAAACAAGATTGGTAAAACTTTAACCAGCCTCATCAAGAAAAACAATAGAAGACCCAAATAAGTAAAATCAGAAAAGAAAGAGAAGTAACAACTGACTCTGATACAGGGTGCAGACAAGAGGGGGCCCCCAATTAGGGATTTGGAATGAGGCCAGAACTCAAGGTGTCCAGGAAATATTAGAAAGACATATAAGATGCCCTCGTCCCTTCCCCCTCAGGTGTGAGTTGGGGGAAGGGACACATGGAGCTCCAGGAACATGCAGAGCTGTTTTGTATAGCCACAGCTTTACAGCTAATCCATGGCATGGTCATTTAGCATATCTATAACCTTTAACTGGTTGCACAGATATGTTAAATAGCTGTGACCCTGCTCTGAGCCAGGGGGATGGAAGGAATGTCCGCCCAAGATGTAACCGGGGGCAGGTCCCCCGAGTTACAGTGTCTGTGTGGGAGCTTGGAGAAGATTGGCTCCATGACATGGGGCCACCCCTGCCCCAGACTCATGATGGCAGCCCAGTGAACTTGGAATAATATAGGAATACTGGCAGCTGTAACTGATTGTAAGAGGAGTCAGAAATGGGAGTACAGAGGAAGAGTGGCAGGAGGATTTAAACCCAGACTCAGCAGCCATTGAGGAGAGAGCCACAAAGTTTTGCCAGAGTTGGGACCCCCACAGCTTTAGTAGGGGGAACCACCATGTGGCTTTAGCAGAGAATTGTCACTCAGCTTTGGCAGAGTGATGACCACCCCCTGCAGCTTTGGGGAGATCCACATGGTTTTGCCAGAGTGCATACCCCTGCAGCTTTGGTGGAGAGAAGAATCATGCAGTTTTGGCCAGAGTGGGGACCACTGCAGCTTTGGTAGAAGAGGACAACTCAGCTTCGGGATGCTCACTTTGGCCACGTGGCCCGGGAAGCAGGAGAGACTTTGCCTGGAAGAAGGGTGAAAGAACTCTTGTCAATAGGCCATGAGAAGGTGCCACGTGGCTTTGGATTAATTGGAGATCCTGCCTGAATGGTGACACAGCTGATGGTGCCAGTGGCCTGAAACACGGACGTTTGCTTCTTTTCCAGAGCTACAGTACCCCAAATTAGGGCAGGGGGAGAAAGGAAGTACTGTGGGTGTCTGTGGGTATCCTAAAGGACTTTGATATTTTAACAAAGATATTAGGGCACTATTTTAAGTCTGTATAGCATTAAATAAACATTCCTTTCCTTTTCACAAATCTCTGGCATTGAGAGATGTCTTTCCTATAAGGTAGCAGACATAACGAACCTGGGAGGGTCCTTTCGGTAATAGTATACCATCCTCACCCCACTTGGCCCCTTTTGTTCTGTAACAGCTCTACAGAAATACAAAGGATTATAAGGAAATATCATGAACATCTACATGCAAACAAATTGGACAAACTGGATGAAATGGATAAATTCCTAGAAACATACAATCTTTCAAAACTGAATCAGGAAGAATTAGAGCATCTGAATAGTGAAACTGAAGCATTAATCAAAAAACTCTCAACAAACAAAAGTCCTGGATCAAATACCTTCACAGGAGAATTTTACTCAATGTTCAAAGCAGAACTAACATCTATCATTCTCAAATTATACCAAAAAATTCAAGGGGATGGAAGACTCCCTAGCTCATTTTATGAGGCCAGCATTATCCTAATTCAAAAGCCAGATAAAGACAAACACACTATAGAAGAAGAAAATTATAGGCCAATATCTCTGATGAACATAGATGCTAAAATACTCAACACAATATTAGCACACTGGATCCAGCAATACATGAAAAAGATTATACATAATGATCAAGTTGGATTTATTCCAGGGATGCAAGGTTGTTACAATATTTGCAAATCCATTAATGTGATACATCACATAAACAAAATAAAGGATAAAAATCACATAATCATATCAATAGATGCAGAAAAAGCATTTTATAAAATCCAGCACCAATTTATAATAAAAACTCTCAGCAAAGTGGGAATAGAAGGAGCATAGTTCAATATACTAAAGGCCATAAATGACAAACAGCCAACATCATACTTAATGAGCAAAAACTAAAAGTATTTCCCTTAAGATTGGGAATAAGACAAGGAGGTTTGCTTTTACCACACTATTTAACATAGTGCTGGAAATCCTAGCCATAGCAATCAGGCAAGAAGAAAAAAAAAAGGCATCCAAATTAGAAAGGAAGGAGTAAAACTGTCATTATTTGCAGATGACATGATACTATATATAGAGCACCCTAAAGATTCCACAAAAAAACTACTAGAACTGATTAATAACTTCAGTAAAATAACAGGATACAAAATAAATATCCAGAAATCAATTACATTTTTATAAACTAATAATGAACTATCAGAAAGGGAAACTAACAAAATAATCCTATTTATAATTGCATCAAAAAAATAAAATAAAATATCTAGGAATTAATTTAGCCAAGGTTTTAAAAGGCCTGTATAAGACACTGAGGAAAGAAACTGAAGAAGATACAAACAAGTGGAAGTATATACAAAGATGATGATAGAAAGAATTAACATCATTAAAATGTCCATATGACCCAAAACAATGTATAGATTGGACACAACTTATGTCAAGATATCAATGGCGTATTTCATAGAACTAGAACAAATACTCCAAAAATTTCTGTGGACCCATGAAAAACCCCCACAAATTAGCCACAGAAATCCTGAAAAAGAAGAATAAAGTTGGAGAAATCATGCTACCCAATATTTAACTATAACAAGGCCATAAAAATCAAAGCAGCATGATACTGGCATAGAAACAGACACATAGATCAATGGAGCAGAATAGAGAGCCCAGAAATAAACCCACACCTTTATGGTCAATTAATATTTGATAAATGATGCAAGTACACACAATGGGGTAAAAATAATCTATTCAAGTAAATGGTGTTCAAAAACTTACTCAAGTAAATTGGAAAAATTTGACACATATGGACAAAATAAAAGAAAGAAGGAAAACTAGACCAACTTCTTACACCATACACAAGAATAAAATCAAAATGGATTAAAAACTTCCATGTGACTCAAAACCCATAAAAATCTTAGAAGACAACATAGTAAAATCTCAGACATTTCTCACAGAAGTCTTTATTCTGATATATTGCCTTGGGTGAGGGTAACAAAAGAAAAAAGACACAAATGGGACTCCATCAAACTAAAAAGTTTTTGCACAGCAAAGGAAAACCAAACAAAAAGACAACCCACTGACTGTGAGAACATATTCACCAATGACACATCTGATAAAGGTTAATATCCAAAATTTATAAAGAACTGATAAAGCCCAACACCAAAACCCCAAATAGTCCAAATAAAATGGGTAAAGAATCTGAATAGACACTTTTCCAAAGAGGACATGGAAATGGCAAATAGACATATGAAAAGATGCTCAATGTCACCAATCATCAGAGAAATGTAAATGAAAACCATGATGAGATATTGCCTCAATCTGTGAGAATGGCTGTCATCAATAAATCAATAAACAATAAGGTGGTACAATGTGGAGAAAAGAAAACCCTTGTGCACTGTTTGTGGGACTATAGATTGGTATATCCAGTATGGAAAGAAATATGGAGTTACCTCAAAAAATTAAAAATGGAACTGCCTTGTGACCCAGTGATTCCACTACTGGGAATTTATACAATGAAACCTGAAATATTAATTCAAAAGAATGTATTCACCCTTGTGTTCTCTGCAGCATTATTTACAACAGCCAAGATTTGAAAGCTGCCTAACTACTTATCAGTAGATGAGTGAATAAAAAGCTGTGGTACATTCACATAATGGAATACTACTCAGACGTAAAAAAACAAGAAAGTCTTACCTTTTGCAACAGCATGGATGGCCCTGGAGAGTATTATGCTAAGTGAAATAAGCCAGTCAGAGAAAGACAAATACCATAGGATTTCACTTCTATGTGGAATCTAATGAACAAAATAAACTAGCAAACAAAATAGAAACAGACTCATAGATACAGAGAACAGACTGACAGCTGTCAGCAGGGAGAGGTTTGGGGTGGCTTGGTAAAAAATATGAAGGAATTACGCAAAGAAAATAGAAACCTCACAGACAGAGACAACACTCTGGATTACTAGAAGGAATGGGGTTGAGGGCGCCAGGAGAAGGTAAAAGGGAGATAAGTGGTGATAAAAGGAGAGCTTGACTTGGAGTGATAAACACACAGTACAGTATACAGATGATGTATTGTAGAATTATACACCTGAAACTTATATAATTTTATTAACCAATGTCACCCTATTAAATTCAATTAAAATTTAAAAAGAAAACAACAGGAGACCAGAGAGCAGGTAAATGCCAAGAAATATTATCTCTGCTCTTTCCAGGATATTTGTGTTAGAGAGCAAGGCAATTTTTAAAATGTGGGAGATAGTGGTACCTAGTCAAAGAAAGCAATGCACATAAGATATGTAATGAAGAATTTTCCTGGACAGGCAGGAAGTGTTAATACTGTTACTAGACCAATTAATTTTAATAAATTCTATAAAACAGTAATTTTAATTTTTAAAATCATAGAAAAATATTTTTTTGTTTTAGTTTCAGTTAGCCTCTGCTAATCAGTTACCAATAAGCAAAACACATGAATTAATTATTTTTATTTAAACAATTGAAGTTTCTTCCACTTTGGTCCCTTTATCAGTTCAATAAGCCAATATCAAAGATACAAGAGGTGAAATAATTTGCCCAGTCTCATAGATATTTGGAAACCAGAATGCAGCTAGAATGGGCTATGTGATCGTGTCTTTCAGAGAATGTAGTAGAGTGCACGACTCTTTGGTGCAGACAGAACAATAGTTGACAAGACACACTACAATAGTAGCTCGCATTTCCTGCATTTCTCATCAGTATTATGTAATTGTCAACAATGAAATGCCCTGGAATAAACTGCTTTGCAACAATCAGCAGTCCAACAAATTGAATCTTTTACTAAAATGAAGAAAGTCAGAAGAATGTGTCCTTGGTTTCTCTGCTGGGATGGCTAAAGGAGGAGGTCAGGTTACATTAATATTAAAGCTGATAAAATTGCTAGGGACATGGGCACTTCAATCCTTGAGAGGTCAACTGAGTCTACCTATTCTTTTTAAACTAACATTTAACAAAGCTTTCTGAAAATATTATATGTGACACATATCAACGTATGACATCTGCCCAATAACAACAGATGAAAATTTAACTTGGGAAATCAGATATGATAGGCATACTAACCCATTAACAGTTTGTATTATTCAGCTCTAGAAACAATACACAAGTAATTAGGCATGACACAGTCAGTGGACAGTTCTGACCACCAGGGCTGTCATGGTCAGGGGTACAACACAGGCATTTACAGTGGGGAAGGTGGCAATGTGCTTTTTAGTTGTTGGGTAAGTGTTGGAAAAAGGTCTTCTAAGAGTCTTTAAACTGCATGCATGCCAAGATGTTATAAGAATGAAGATGGTGGTAAAAGGAAGAACTGGAGCTGTGTTACTGCTGAGAGAGTTAACAGGGGATGAGCAGAATTGCTGGAGCAAGTGTTGTCCTGCACTAGAACGGGTTATCATGAGGGTCAGAGAGGGAATGCAGAGGAGTAACAATTACAGCCCTTGTATCAGAAAACTTGTATTCAACTTGAGACATCCACAAACCAAGGAGTCCTTAAGGATGCATAGCAATATACAAAACGTACTGAAGATAATTATTATTATTGTGTAAAAAAGAAGTTTAACATAAATGAGTCAAGAAAGACTATTAGAAGAGTTACAATAAGAGCTGGCCAATTGAATTTCAAAGTGAAACAGAGTGAAGTGCATCCGACTTGTAAAAGTAGGTGTAGGTGGGAGGATCACATTCTTTTAGAGAGATTGTGCACAGATAGATTGGACAGAAGTGTTGGGTTTTAGAAGCATTGTGTACTGCTTCATTGCCACGCTGAAAGTGATGTCATATTCTAGAACAGTGCTGCCCAGCAAAAGTTTCTGTGGTGAGGGAAATGCTTCATTTGTGCTGGCCTGCATTGTGGGCACAGTTGTCTATCGAGCCCTTGAAACGTGGCTAGTGCAGTTTAGAAACTAAATTTTAATTTTGTTTAATTCTAATTAATTAAAATTTAAATGTAAGTAGCCACCTGAGGCTAGTGGCGTCAGTGTTAAGCAGTACAGCTCCGAAGAGTAATGAAGTCACTGTAGGTTTTAAACAAGGAATGACAGGACAGAAGGCACACTTTAGGCAGATTAATTTGGCAGCAGTGTTTAAGAAAGTTCAGGGAAAATAAATTGTTCTTTCGAGATTGTACCAAATTTATAAATCTGGGAGAACTGACATCTTTAAAGCATGAGACTTCCAATTATGAACAGAATGTATTGCTCCATTTGTTTAGGATTTTCAGTTTTTAAATACCACTCAACAGTTTTTTAAACTCATAACAACATAGTTCATAATAATAAAAATATGGAAAAAGCCCAAATGTTCATCAAAAATACAATGTATCAATAAAATAAAATGGAGTATTCTACTGAAAAAAATTAAAGAACAATACATACTGCAATATTAGAATAATATTGGGTAAATGAAGACACAAAATAATATGCACAGTATTACTCCTTTCAAAAAAAGATACAATGGCAAGCAAAACAAAATTGTATTACTTACACACAGGGTAAAATCAGTTAGAAAAGCAAAGAAATGGTTTATCTTAAAACTCAAGATAATAATTTCCTTTACGTGGAAGGGATGAGGGGCAACACAAGGGATTTCAAGGGTTGTATTATTGACCCAGTTATTTCCCAATCTAGGTGGTAGTACAACAGGCATTCACTTTAAAATTGAACATTAAACCATATAAATATGTGTTTTATGTAGTTTCCAGTATGATGTCACAATAGCCAAAGAAACAGAAGATTAAACAGAATTTTTTTTGTAAAAACAAAATTGAAATTATTAAAATGAAGTAGAGATAAATGCTTTCAAAAATACAGCCACAAAATCTTTGCAGTTTTCCCCCTTCAAGAGGTAGGTAGGGCTGCTTCCATACTCCCTGAATCTAGACTAGTCTGGTACTAGCTTTGACCATTAAGATATTACCAAACACGATGCAAGAAAAGGCTTGAAGAATGCTTCCATGCTGGGATTTGCCTTTTCCTGAAATCCTGGGAACCCAGTTGCAGTTTGAAGAGACCCTGACTGGTCTACTAGGTGCTGGAGACCCATAGCCTGGCTTAACTGCACCAGGGAGCTGAGGTGAGACAAATGTAGGAACTTCCCAGTTGGTTTGCCTCAAATTGCCAAACCATCAAATTGCAAACTTAAAACAATTCTTTAAAGCCACTAATTTTTGGTAGGGGTTGCTTTCAGCAAAAGCTTGTTATCAGAGGAACAGGATATTTAGACATTCCCAGATAACATAACAAAATACTTTAGCACAACTGGGCAGAGATTTTGAATCCCAGTATTTTTACAGGAAACAGGAAACACACTGAAGAACACAGTTTTCATTTTCTGATCAACAAATACCAACAAAAGGTGAAGAATACTGTTGCTTTTGACTAATCACAGACATAAATCGTTCACACCGTCTCTTTTGAAAAGACACAGGAGAAGGAATAGAAAATATAATTAACCACAGTCTTGCAAGTCCCAAAAGAAGTTATCTGAGTTAACTGGTTTTGAATCACTTTCTGCAGAGACAAAAATGATTACAGTAAAGAGTAACTCAGGGAAGGCATTTCAGGAGAGGGACAGAGAACATATGGCCCAGATAATTTGCTTTCTGATAGTATACAATGTATACATCATTATGAGGATAAAAATATAATACTTTTGCAAAATAAATATTTCTTGTGTTCATTTGACTATCACTTTCAAATGCCATTGTCTTAAAGCAGCTTTTGAAATTGCTGTAATGTAGGCAATTTAGAAAATAAATCTAGAAAATACCAGCACTGCAGGTAAGACAAACTGTGTAGTTAAATAAACTGAGAGCTGGGTCCTTTAGGTATAGGGTTGGAAAGGCCCTATCGTTTTACTGGAATATCCTCAAAGTCCTGGGTCTGTTTATTTTTACTTTTTTATACTTTGTGTTAAATTAGGAAGTCATATCAACACAGTATGTCTTTTTTGATTTTTGAAAACTTTTTTTGAAAACAAATTTTATTTTAACTCCTACTTTCAACTCTTAACTTCTATTTTTGTTTAAAATAAATTCCATATGTATAGCTGTATGATCAATTTTTCTATGTTCAAATCAATTTGAAGTTATCTTTTCAATATCTCTACCTGGATGCCATACTAATATCTTACTCATTATAGAAAACAAAATGACCTCTCCATATACATATCTACTAACCCAATCAGCAACTATTTTTAAAATTTTCTTATAGTACTATTTTTTTCTTGATTACTTTGCCTATGGAAAATCTTTAATATTTAAAGGACCACCCACTATCTCTTTGAAGATGTGCCTGAATATTACTCTTGCTCTGTTTTATACAAATTTAAAATATATATATATTTTCCTTTGCTCTGTTATGGTCATTGTGCATTTGTTTTATTCCCCTTAGCTCATCTTGAGTCCTCTGAGGGCAAAAGGTGTGCCTTACTGTTTGGATTCTCCACAATGGTTAGCACAGGTTTTACCTGTAATAGGGGGTCATAGCTATTTGTTAACTTTTTTTAATGTATTTATTTTAAAGAGCAGTGGAAAGAGAGAAGGAGAGAGAGAGTTAGTTTTTTGACTTATTTATGCATTCATTGGTTGATTCTTGTATGTGCCCTCGTCAGGGATGCCACCTGCAACCTTGCATAAAAGGATGATGCTCTAACCAACTGAGCTACCTGGTCAGGGCCTGCTATTTGTTAATGTTCAAGTTTAAGAGCCAATCTTCTATTTTTACCCAGGCAGAACGTAAACTTATTCCAGCGTGAGTATGTGCCTGCAGGTAGATGTGAAATAAACATTTATTAAAATATTCTAAAGATTCTTGGCAATGTGGGGGTTAAGCTTTGAAAGTTATTGGTGCAAAAGATCTCATTCTCATACAGAATCTATATAGAATTTGAGTAAAATGAGCTAAGTTGATGGCCAAGACCTAAATCTGGGGAAAGACTCTCAGTAAGGGGGAAAGAAAAGAAAGTAAGCAAAGAATAGTTGGAAGCAAGGGGGGGAATCAAAACAAACTTAAAAGGAAAAAGAATGTTTTAAAAAATGAGATTCAGCAAAAGTTGTCCGTTCTTGGAGAGGAACTGAAGAGAGCAAAGACTGAGAAACACGAATGCATTATTAGAATTTGCAGTGCTCTAAAATATTAACAAATATGCCACCATCATTCTCTCACTAGAGAATAGTGTGTAGTTATCAAGTTCATTAAGCTGAACACTTAAGGTTTGTGCATTTTAATGTGTGGACAGTGCACTTTAAAACCTGCTGTGTACAGTTGTTCAGCTATTATTTCTTTGACTTGATTTTCACTAATTTCCACATTTTCCTATAAGTAAGTAGATTAACACTTATTTGGGCAAAACACATCTTATTTAAAATAAAATAAGAAACCAAGAAAAGCTGAGTTTGCTATTCAATATATCAATAGACAAATAATTTCTCAAAACTCTATCCTATTTTATCTATAAAAGAAAATAAGAATTTACTTAGTTGGTATGGATAAATACCAACATGCACCTCCATCCCCTTTTTTAATAACTCCGGATGTTTACTGGTTTGTGTGATAGGACAATTTTATTGTCTATATTTAGAAATGACTAGACATAGTAGCCATACAAATAAAATTATTAAATGACAACTCAAAACAAACATTGCTCAAATGCTTTGCTGTTCCCTGTCCACAAAAGTTCAGTGCTATTAAGTGCATCAGTTTTCTTTAATATTACCTACAGTGGTGTAAGATGCTATAAGTATTTTGTTTATATACTAAAAATCATAGGGTTTAAAAAAATCTGCCACACCTCTATTATAATTTTCCCACTTGACATGACAGCCTTTGATTCTTATATTTCATACTTGTATAATTTCACACTAATGATGAGCCTACCCATTGGCTGGTATTAAATTTTCCAGTATTGATGAGATTCTGAAAATAGATGAGCTTGCTAAGACAAAAGTAACAGTAACTGCAGAATACCCAACTATTGATTAATAAAAGGAACCACTCACCAATCCCTTCCCCAAAAACATAGAAAAAAATTCAAAATAAGTACACATATTTTTATTAAAAAGAATGTTGAGTTGATATCCAGCATCCCTTGTATTTTATACATTTTTAAAGACTGTCATCTATATGGAACTCACATTGGCATATGCCACCTAGATGCTTTAGGAAATAAAAGAGAGATTTAGATTCCTAAGGGTTACAGAATTGGAACACAACAATCTCAGGGGCAGGTAGAGGATTTAGAAAACAAAGCTCGCCTCCAGTGTTGGGCACAGTCCTGTATCTGTTATTTAGTCACTCCCTAATTCCTTTAAGTGCTTTGCAATGAAAGAATTAAAAGAGAAGACGAGAGGATCGTCTGGGGAGGAACCAGGATGAGGGGATGGGGGAGCTGCAGCATCTTGGGAGAGAGAAGGAGAGGATCCAGAGGAAATGGGAAGAGAGTGATTAGTACCAATTATAGAACCGCGAAAGTAAAAACATCCTGAGGATCGGAGGTCTGAGCAAAGAAAACCTTGGAGAGCTTTTCTGGACCTGAAAAGGGAATGCGGGGCTGAGAAGGCGAAAGGCCTACATGCAATTTCCTAACATGTCTAAAAACTGTGCTCAATGCCCACAAAATAATACTAAATGCTGAAAACAGGTACACCGGAAGTACTCGTCTTTGTTTCACTCTAGATTCTGAATCTGAGTTCGTGGTCAGCAAAGGTACCTCTCTTCAATCAGTAACACATAGCACACATCTAAAATATTTAACTCCTAATGTTACACACATCTTTATAGAGTTAAAATAAAAAACCTTACCTTTATTTCAAATGATGTTTTCACTAGAATCCACATTGTCTCCTAATTAACTTCTCTACCACCATTAAGGAAGAAAAAAAAAAGTTGTGCCTATAAAGACTTTGTGGTGTAAAATTTAGACACCGGAAAATGGTGTAGACAGGCCCTTTTTGAAAGCTTCTTCTTTTTGTTGCCTCTGCAAATGGATTTAACATCATTAAATCGCAAAAGGCAGGACAGAAAGGTGATTTGACAAAATGAGCTTGGTTGTTTGGAAGCAGCCCGGAAGCAGTAGCTCTGAATTGGGGGCCTTGTGGGTTTCTCCATAATGCAGATAAAACTTCGTGATATATTTAAATCCTTTTCCTCAAACATTTCCCTGATTTGTCGCCAGGCCATCGTTGAATTTAGTAATCCAGACAGATTACCATAGGGGTTCTATTTTCAGGGCCCTTCTGTCACTGTGGCCGCAGCAGCTGATGGGATTACAGCCATATTCTACCCATGTAAAATGCATTGATTCTTCAGGAGAAACGTGCACTCCACTCCCATAATGACAATGTCAGACTCATGGCTGGATATTTCTCTCTGAATTTATTTTGTAGCTCCATTGTGGCCAATCCATTATTAACTCATGAGATGGCGTGTTGTCGTTTAGTTTTGCTCTGTGCCTTTCAACACTCGCTCACCATTGTGCGTATGTGTGTGCCGGGGGGGGGGGGGGGGGGGGAAGGGTGGGTGAAGGAAAATGCATGCTGTGGGTCACAGAGGACATAGATAATTTTTCTGAGTCTGAGGACAGAAAAATAATGTAACCAGACATTACTGTCTCCTGCAAATGGCAATATCTCCACCTAATGGTGAAAATGAGCTTAATCATTACAGTCTCTTACTTCACTGGCATTTACACATCTATCTCAGAAAGTAATTTTCCTCAACAGGGAGAGATGTTTGCCAAGTCAAGTTGGAGTCCTCCTCGCAGTTTTGGCGAGGGATAAATAAATAATTCCATTCACTTCAGAGAAAGTCTGGCCTCTGGACATGCCTGCCCCTTGATGACCAGGTGGAACTGGTTAACAATCTCTCCCATGACTTTTCACAAGACAATAGAAGGGGGGCAGTTGTAAAGTATACTAAAGTAACAAGTTGAATTAATTTCATGTGAATTCTTGTGTTTGGTTTAAGAAGTAAATGACCTAACAAATTTCTCATCTCCCATATACAAGGTTTT